>OVAN01014556.1:0-10239 GCA_900406275.1 Anastatica hierochuntica | reverse complement strand
GGTTCAACATTTTCTACGGATTGATGATGATAATTACTACTACTGCTACTATCAGCATTACACCAATGTCCTTCCCCATGTTGAAACTATATGAAATATTATGGTATAAAACCTCTATTTAACAAATGCTTCCAAACATTTTCAACAAGAATGAATCGTGTATTCTTGCACTTTCTACATGGACAGAACATCTTACCACTTTCGACAGTGATCGGTAGATTTGTGGCTTGACGCATGAAAATTTCAAGTCTTCCGAGTAACTCTTGAGCCACCGATCCCTCTCCATCTCTATGCATGTACATCCACCGTCAGATTTCGTATAGATTGCCAGACATTTTTTTTCCTTTTGTGTTTGATGAGAGAAAGAATGTGTGAGGTGTGATTTGTGGTGAAAGTGAAAGAGGAATTTATAGAAATTTCATAAATTTTAACACTGAATTTACTTTGGATTTTAACAACGAATTAACAACAATTTTTTTGCTACCAACAAACAACAATTTAACTTTCAATTAACGACTATATATTTCGTTGTTATGTATTAGTTATACCTATAATTCACGTTTTAAATATATAAAAATTTTAGTCTCTAATTCGTTGTAAATTACTTGTTAAACATTTCGTTGTTAAATCGTTGTTATTTTACGAGTTTTTAACGACAATTTGTAAATTTGTCGTATAATCGTCGTAAATTAACCAAATTGTAACGACGATTTATATCGTCGTTAATTTGCGATGATTTTACGACGAATATAATTTACGTTGTAAATTCGTCGTGAAATCGTTGTTAAGTAACGACGATTTTTTTCGTCGCAAAAAATCGTTGTTAATCGATTGTTTTCTTGTAGTGATGCGATTACTCGAGAAGAGAATATCTAATTTTATTTCATTATTATAGAAAACAACAAGGCCACCGCTTAATCCTATTTGATTCACCGTGTACAAAATATTAAAGCCAAAACTTAACTGAAATATTTTTAAATTAAAAGAACATTGTTTCGTTTCCGATAAGAAAACAATATCTGGCCGAAATTTATTTCAAAGGTCTCTTAAAGTATTTGATGTCAAGTCACTCCCTAAGCTTTGACAATTTCAACTTAGAATCTTCATAGATGAGCCGGTGGTTTCAGGGGATCCACCATCCCTTGATTAAAAATTTTGGTTGACACTGTGACCTCAGTGCTTCCCTTAGCCCCCACGACTATCTTCTTCGTTCCTTCCTCATTTGTGATTGAAGAAACCATAATATCACTTGATGAAACTTCACTGGTCAGACCAATCGATGTATCAAATGCCATCTCCTTGTTATTTATCTTCTTAATCATCAAACCTTCGTTCTCCAAAAGCCCCGTACCCGGACCGACATCTTCCGCATTTCTACCATCTCCCTCCAGGCCATCATCATATACCATTTTTCCCTCTTCAACCAATAAGTCATCGTTATCTACCAAGCTATTTAACATAAGAACATCATCATGACGAACTTCAGCACCCACAACAATAACATTAGCTTGACCTTTGTCATTACCATTTGAGTGTTCTGGAAACTCCATTTTGATCACATTATTTCCTTGCTGATTCGCTTCTAAAGAATACAAAGGCTTTGGCCACTGTGAGTGACGATGATTCAGAGCCTCAGCTCAGACCACATCCTTCCTTGTATAAGCCATCATCTTAGTGAACATGATCCTTGACATAATAACCAGAATCCAAAGATTTCATTGGACAATCCATAGTATTAAAACCGACGAAAACAAACCCAATCGCTTTAGTGATTCCTATCCAAAATCGACAACAAGAAATCTTAAAATGATAATATATGTTTCCTTTAGATAGTTTCCAGCTCACAATCTGCCTTCTTACCAGGTCGACTCTTAGCCGAGAATGTTCTTCTTGCCACAGAGTTAGTGAATGGATACAATAAGAAACATATCTCCCACAGAAACATGTTAAATATTGATCTCCGGAAAGCCTTTGACTCCGTCCATTGGTCTTTTGTTATACAGACGCTGAGAGCTATTGGGGTCTCTGACCGATTTTCAAATTGGATATGGCAGTGTATCTCAACGGCGAGTTTCTCGGTTTGTCTGAACGGCGAGACAGGAGGTTTCTTTAGCAGTGGTAGAGGGTTGCGACAGGGGGACCCGCTATCACCCTATCTTTTCATCCTTGTCATTGAAGTCTTCTCTCGGCTGATTAAGCTTAAGTACAGAACTGAAATAATTGGTCACCATCCGAACACTAAAGACTTGGCTCTTTCGCACCTGATGTTTGCAGATGATATAATGGTGTTTTTTGATGGTAGAGAATCCGCTCTAAGAGGAATTGTAGAGGTACTTGATGAGTTTGCTAGTTGGTTGGGTCTTCGGCTCAACAGAAATAAAACTCAACTATTTCTGGCTGGCCATACCATGGATGAATTGCAGCCCTTGGCTTCCTATGGTTTCACAGCGGGTTGTTTTCCGGTTCGCTACTTGGGATTGCCTTTGATGTCTAGAAAACTGAGGATTGCGGAATACTCACCGCTTCTTGATAAGCTCACAAAACAATTCAAATCTTGGGCAGTGAAAACTCTTTCATTCGCCGAAAGACTTCAACTTATTAAGTCAGTCATCATGGGCACTTTAAACTTCTGGTTCACGGCTTTCATTCTGCCATCAGCTTGCATCAAGACCATTGAATCGCTTTGCTCGAAATTCCTCTGGTCTGGAGATGTAGTAAACAGTCACAAAGCCAAAGTTTCGTGGAGTAACGTTTGCCTACCAAAACAGGAAGGTGGGTTGGACCTAAGAGATCTAAACCTTTGGAATATCAACTTGAGCCTAAAATTTTGTTGGTTGCTATTCTCAAGAAGTGGCTCTCTCTGGGTTGCCTGGCACAAGTTTCATCATCTCCAACAGTCAAGCTTTTGGCACCTATCTGTCTCTAGCGCCGACTCATGGGGCTGGAAATCGGTTCTGCGTTTACGTGATTATGCAAGACCTTTCATCATCTGTGAGGTGGGAAATGGTAAGCATTGCAGCTTCTGGTTTGATAAGTGGACACCCTTTGGTCCCCTTATTGATTTTTTTGGTGAAGATGGACCTCGACATCTCGGAGCTGATATTCATGCAAGAGTCAAGGATGTATGTGATGAAAGGGGCTGGAAACTTCGACCTCCAAGGTCAGAAAAAGCTTTCGCTTTTCAGGTATTCCTTACAATAATCTCGCTACCTCACGAGTCCATGGATGATGATACTTACTACTGGGAGGTTAATGGGATCAAGAACGTTGCCTATAGTGCTTCTCTAACCTGGAATTGTATTCGGCCTAAGAGTACGATGAAGCTTTGGCATGACTGCGTATGGTTTAAGGGTGCAACTCCTAGGAACTCTTTCATGATGTACATTACGCAACTTGACAGGTTACCTACCAGAGAGAGGCTGAGATCATGGGGAATGGATGTTCAACCCAATTGTTGCCTATGCTCCATGTATATTGAGAACCGCGACCATATGCTTCTTCGCTGTGAATTTAGTGAGACACTATGGGGACTTGTCAAGCAAAGACTGAGACTTCGGCAGGCAATGTTTATCACATGGGAATCTTTGCAAGGCTGGTCACGAATCAGCTCAACAACAGCTCCTTCCATATTGAGGAAAATATGTGCCCAGGCGGTTATATATCATGTATGGAAGGAACGAAACAACCGACTGCACAACCAAATTGCCGTCACACCAATGATTTTCTTCAAAGCCATTGAAAGAGAAGTGAGTAACACGATTTCAGCGAATCGTCACCGTAAGAAACTCAAAGAGCTCATGCCTCTTTGGTTATACTGAATCAACCATGTCAAATCATTTTACCAAGTTGTGAAACCATGTTAACCTTGTATAGTTTGGCAAGGAAGCAATTGTATAGGTATAGTTTGTAGTACCTAAACGCTCATTAGTTTTAATGAAATTTACATTCCTATAAAAAAAATGATAATATCTGATCGTGAGCCCCAATCTTCCAATATCCTCTTTCCAAAAACTCTTTCTCCTTGAGATACCAACCGAGATTTGTCCCAACCTACTTCCCCTAAGAATCGAGGTAAATCATCAATTAGCCTTGCAAATCCCGCATTACAATCACCATTAAAATTGCCGATCCACCTTGATAATCCTTCCCAAACCCATCGAGGACCTAGTCTCTCCTTGCATAATCTTTTTTTTTGTCAACAAAGAAAATATTAAAAAGGCTCGGAAACCCAAGCCGGTACCACCGAGTTTACATAGGAAAAATAGATAACCGCATCCTTGCACTCCGTGCTAGGCTGTCAGCCTTACAATTCAAGGAACGATGTAAATACAGGAGGGAAAAACTTACAAAAAACGATCTTAGATATTGGATCTCCCTCAGTTGTGTGGAAAACGCAGGCCAGGTATCAGGATCTCCTATCATCTTCACGAGCTCCAAGGAATCAGTATGAAAAGTTACTCGGATTTCCCGTCTTAGGAGTAGACATTCCATCGCCCATGCTAGTGCCTCAAGTTCTGTATGAAGGGGAGATAGGCTTCGGCATTGGCCCCTAGCGCCCATCAATTCTCCATCCGACCCAACTCTGCGAGCGAACCAGCCTATGCCCGAGAAGGTGTCCTCACCCTTCCAGGATCCATCCTCTTGACAGACTAAACCCTCCACTCTAGGCATCATATGTAAAGATGGCCCCTTCGTTACTTTGTCCTCTGCATGAGCGTCCCACCAAACTTGTGCCTCACACCGTGTTATCTTTAATATGACATGCGGTTTTCTATCTATCCCAATATATGCTTTTGCATTCCGCGCCTTCAAAATAAACCACAAAATCCAGGGAAAGACTTTTAGTCTAATATCATCCCCGTCCATCTTTGGGATCCGCCAGAAAAGAGAATCCATATTCGACGAAATAGACTGGCATGGAAAGGTGTCGTTCAACGAAGGAATACCAGAGAGAGCCCAAGTTTGCAGCGCCGGGGGACATTCAAAGAGAGTGTGATTAATCGTCTCCTTGTCTGCACCGCATCTGGGCCAGAATGTGTCACTTTTTTTACCACGCGATCTTAACCCTGAATTAACCGCTAAACTACCCGAGATTATTTGCCACAGGAAGTGCTTGATTTTTGATGGTGTCGTAGTTTGCCAGACCTGGGCTAGCAATGGTTTAAAATCTGGACCAAATGATTGTGGCTCCTGCACCGTGAGACCATTATTCCTGGCGACAAAGTATCCCGACTTCACCGTATATGAACCATTTTTTGTGAAAGCCCAAATAATTCTATCCTGAGAATCAAGCCTACTAATTGGGATACTCTTAATTATTGGGATATCCTTAATTATTGGGATATCCCAAGGATCAAATAATTCATCTAAGAGATTATGATTCCAATCCATCATTCGACGATCGATCATATGGCTGACCAAAAGATTAGGTGGGTAGTTTGGCCCTTCCGTCGTGCTGGCTTGGGCCATTGATCTGGAATCCAGTGATCACTCCAGACTTCAATAGATGTGCATGTACCTACCTGCTTTAGAAGACCCCTTTCCAGAATAAACCGTGCAGAAATAATACTGCGCCACCAATAAGAGGGGGAATAAAATATCTTATCCGTCATGGGGTTGTCCTTCCAATAGTATATACCTTTCAACACTTTAGCGAGTAACGAGTTTGGGAAATGTATAAGCCTCCATAACTGCTTTGACAGTAAAGCCGAATTAAATTCGTCAACACTCCGGAAACCTAATCCGCCGTCTTTCTTCGACTTTGTTAGTTTCTTTCAGGCAAACCAGTGTAACCCTTTCTTACCACCCCCTGAGCTCCACCAGAATTTAGCAATCGCACTCGTCAACTTTGAAGTGACGGATTTTGGTAGCCTATAACATGACATAATGTAAGTGGGCATTGTTGCCGCTACCGATTTTATCAGAACCTCCTTTCCCCCTTTGGAGAGAAACCTCGATGACCAACCGTTAACCCTCTCATCCAGTCGTGCCTTAATAAACGAAAAGACTTTAGTCTTCGAACTACCTAGACTCTCAGGAAGCCCTAAATAAGAACCCATACCTCCATCAGCTTAGATCCCTAACACCTGTTTAAGCTCGTGTTTTAAATCACCCTGAATTTTATGACCAAAAACAACCGAGGATTTGTCGAAATTTATTTGTTGACCTATAGTCTGACCGTATCTCTGTAGGATGTCGAGGATTTATAAACACTCAGCTTTTTCTGCTTTGCNACAGACTATCATCCGCAAAAAGCAAATGGGATATCGCCGGACTATGTCGAGCGATTTTTAAACCCGTGAGACTACCACAACTTTCCGGTTTTTTAATATTAGCAATGAGTGCTTCCGTACATAAAATAAATAAATAGGGAGATAACGGGTCTCCTTGGCGCAAACCGCGCTGAGGTTTAATTTGTCCTGAAGGTTGGCCATTAAGCAACACTTTGTACGAAACCGTTGTGATACACTTCATTATCCAGCCAATCCAACGTTCATGGAAGCCGAGCTTCCTNCGAGCTTCCGGAGGAGATTTTCGATAAAGACCCACTCAACTCGGTCGTAGGCTTTGCTCATATCGGTTTTAATTGCCATATGTGAACCTTTGCATATATTATTTGTCCGAAGGCCATGGAACATTTCCTGAGCAATCAAGATATTGTCCGAAATTAACCTTCCTTGAACAAATACCGACTGTGTCTCCGGTATTATTTTTGGGAGAACACGTTTCAATCTTTGACACAGTACTTTCGATATGATTTTATAACCTACATTACAGAGACTTATCGGTCTGAACTCCGCCATTTTCCGTTGTCTACCCGTTTTCGGGATAAGACATATGTTTGTTATATTCAACCTCTCATCCAGAAGACCATCGGCTAGCAACTCATTAGTTGTTTTAACCAAATCACCCTTCAGAATATCCCATGATTCCTGAAAGAACAAAGCTGTCATCCCATCTGGCCCTAGAGCCTTTTCCGGGTGCATTAAGAAAAGAGCCTCCTTAACTTCGCCCTCAGTAGCCGGTTGAACCAGTACCTTATTCATCTCATCAGTAATAACACTATAATTTTCTCATAATTTCGCCCTCGCATAATCTTTTTGTACAGTTTTTAAAGTTAAATATTTTCCGATCACACTTTAACACTATAACATTAATAAGTATTCTTTAATTTTCTCAGTTTATTTCTTTTAGTTTTTCTTGTCACGTTGCTTTTTCCTAAAGCCGTGAATATGTGACTTTATTTATCCTAAAACGTCACAGCCAATATTTCAAAGCCGAAGTTTTAACAACAATTTTAAATTTTAAATTCATTACAGTTATAGTATTTAAAGTTCAAAACATCCACCCCTTAGTATCGTTAGTATTGATATCCCATCCGTAAATATTCATTTTTTTAAAACAGAAAAACATCTAAGCTATCTTATATATTAATTGAGGAGACAGAGAGAGAAATATAAGAGAAAAATTGATGATGTGACGTTCAAAGAGTGATTTAAGGGACAAAAAAACATTTTTATTTATGTGACAATAATAAATATATTTAAAACAATTAGAGGATAAAAATTTATCATGAACAATAGCAGCATCGTCTAAATATATAAACATTCGACAATATTGTACTAACAAAAAAATGATTTGACTATATTCTTTTTCACCATCTAAAAAAAGAATATAAGATACTTAAAACAACCTAAAACATATTTACTACTTACTTTCTAATATAGTATCGTATGAAACCAAAATCAGAAAGAATACCCAAAAACTTTCTTTTACTATTTTTAAACACAAGAAAAAATATTCAAAATATCAAAAACTATAAGGAATGCCCATGAAAATACATGAAAAATATCTAAGAGTAGAAAAAATATTGGTAATATTCAAAATATCAAAATCACCTGAAATACATATCGGTTCTTCATCCAAACACATGAATTGAATTGAATACAAACCGAACTTTTAAAATATTTGAATCTATCATAAACTCAAAAAACAGAAATCAAAAACTTAAATTATCCGAAACGAACTCGAACCAAATACCCATTTTCCCACACGTACACAAAACCTTTGATCTATTAATAGATATTTTGATTCTTGCATAACTTTTGTTATTAATAAATATGAAATGCATATCGTTTACCATATTACGAAAAACACAACATTCATACAAATGTTAATCCTAACAAATTTCATAATCCCGCGCTTGGCGCGGATCAAAATCTAGTATGCTATGAATAAGCATGGACGTTCGGTTACCCGTTCGGTTTCGGTTCGGTTCTTTAGGTTCTCGGTTCTTTTGGTTCTCAAAAATTAGAATCATTCGTTTCCTAAAATATTTCAGTTCGGTTCGAGTTTAGTTCCGTTTGAATTAAGTAACCATTCGGATATAAATTTTCGGGTATTTTTGGATATTTTCGGTTATTTTCTGCTATTTTTGAATATTTTTGCAAAGTTTTAGGTATTTTGAATATTTTCAGGTATTTTTATGTATTTTCGGTTATATTCGTTTACCCAAAATATTGTGGTTCGGTCCGGTTCGGTTTCGGTTTTTTCAGTTCTCGAAAATTGAAACCGTTCAAATAATTTTTAGTTTTTTTGTTTTGGTTCGATTTTGGTTATCGATTTTTCTATTTGATTTTTCGGTTTCGGTTAGTTTTTCCAGCCTTAGTTCCGAATAGGTCATAAATGATGTTTAGTTGAACAGAAAAATGTTTTCTTACAATCATGTATTACACTTAAAGTTTTTGCTGTTAGGGCCGAATATTTATACCTTTGGGCCCATGTAATTTCCTTGTATATGTTTTAATTAAATAGAAGGCAATTTATCCCAAAAAAAGTGATGTTTAGAAATGTTACATATTTTGTTATTTGTAGTTATTGTTTAGCTTTTGTTCACCTTTCAAATTTACAAAACCAAAAATGGTATATGAATTATTTTCAGAGATTATACATACTGTTTTATCAAAAATATAGAAGTTTAGTGATTTAGTACAAATCACTCCAAAAAAAAATTTAACAATATATATATATATATATATATATATATATATGTATTATTAAAATTGTTTATATACTATTTGGTGGCTAAGACTTGTGAAAAAAAAGTCAAAATAAGTGACAAAAACTAAACAGAAATAAACAAAATTACATTACATAAGAAAATTTCAATTTCTAAAACAAAAAGGACAAATAGAAAATTATAACGGAAATCGTAGTATTTGTGTCCTCTTCAACTTGGGAGTCACTTTGAGTTAAAGTTGGGTATGGATTATGGATTAGTTGCCATTAACTGCCGTCAACTTTTGACTGTTGTTGATTTTTTTATTAATACTTTTGGATGCACTAAGCTATTTATATTGCGACAGATAAAACTTTTGTTTGGATCCATTTGCACTAATATATTGGTGAATTCGTGGACAGTTAACTGCCTCGATAATGACTTGAATCTAGTCTGCAAAGTATAACATCACTAATTCCCCACAATATGAACTTTATCATAATTATTTACTATTCACACTGTGGTGTGATATGTTAATTCTATATATGTCACAAATGCAATGGACCGGCTAACAACTTTGACATGATTTATAATTAATCCTATATATAATAAAGAAACTTTACGTCATTACATCATAAGATAAAGCCCTAAATTTCTCAAATTAGTTAAAGTGTCTTCTTTAAAACTAATCAAGGAAGTGAATGTAATTAGTGCGGCTTGTCTCATGATTACCCAAAGTCTCAAACAATAATATTTTAGCATTTGGAATTTGTTTTTTCCCTTCAGTCTCCACTCAAATAAGAATGTAAACACGTCTTTAGAGCAGCTCCAATGGTGAAACTACCATTGGAATCATTAAACATTATTTAACTTTTTTTTTGAATAATTAAGGACTCTAATCCAAAAATCAGTCTAATGGTGTACTCGATTTAGAAGTCCTTAAGAAAAAAAATTAAATTGTTAAACATGAGAAATTTATAATTTTATTAATTGCACGATTAAACTTAAAGATACAATAATTAATAATCTTCATCCCAAATTTGTTTCAAATACTTTCTATTAAATCATTTTTCAAGAATTCATGTATCCGTCAAAAACTGAAAAACAAAAAAAAAATGGAACCGAAACGGAACCAAAACGAATATTTTCGGGTACTTTGGGTTCGGATCGAGATATTTTAAACAGATTTGAAACGGATCAGAAACTTCAAAAATCGTAAATGAATATGTAACGGTTCCAAA
>OVAN01014555.1:0-11952 GCA_900406275.1 Anastatica hierochuntica | reverse complement strand
TGGAACCTTTGTTGTCTCCGTTTCTCTAGATAATAGAGATTTTATAGCATTAAGTCACTTATTTAGGCCGTATATAAAGTTTTAATATNCAACACTAAAGAGTATAAACTTCAGTATATAGAGCATTTACCAAGAAACTCTATATTTTCGTAGGGGTTAACTCACTGATTTTGAGAAAAATTCCAAAAAATGAAAATCTATTTTTAATGCATAGTTGCATCATTCACTTACATAGCATGATGGTCAAAGAGGTTTGGAACCTTTGTTGTCTCTGTTTCTCTAGATAATAGAGATTTTATAGCGTTTAATCCATTTAGACCGTATATGAAGTTTTAATAAATTAATTATTTAAAAAATAGATATGATGCATTTGTACCATAAAAGTAAGTTTAGCATTCATTGATATAAATGTAAAATGTGGTTAGAAATTTTTAAATAACACTAAAGAGTATAAACTTTAGTATATAGAGCATTCACCAAAAAACTATATATTTTCGTTGAGTTAACTCACTGATTTTGAAAAAAATTCAAAAAAAAATGAAAATCTTGTTTTAAAACAAGATTATTTAGTTGTGTAGGAATATTTTTTATGGGATTTGATTTTCTTCTGTCACATCTACTCAGGACTGGTGTTCTAGAAAGTTCTACTATCAAATCTTAAATCGTACTTCGAATATCACAACACATCTCACATGTTACGATTTATCCAGAAACACTATCGAAATGTCAATCTCAAAAACTAGCATTCATGGACTTAAGTTCAATGATCAGATCATTCACAATCGCCTTTCTTCATGAAACTAACATGCATTGCACTTGAAAGAGTTCTTCTCGTACGTTCAAAGATCATTTAATATCTATTAAAAAAATATACTAATGCACGTATAGAAAGTTAATTAGTTTTTAACAAAAAAAAATGTATTTTTCAATTTTTAAAACACATAATAAAATATTTTAAAAATTCGTAGTTGTAAAATGGAAATAAATTTGAATATAAATTTTACATTCAATAGATAAAATGATTTTACGTTTAAAATTTTTGGATACCTTATATGTTTTCAAATATTATAGTAAACAAATAGTATAAATTATGAAAAGATGCAAATTATTGCATTGGATTGTGATCCCCAAATTATTAATTATTACCCTCTCGTGGAGGACATAGCACGATGAGACAAGCGGACAGCTTCTTCTTTTGCTTTTATGCTTCAAATAATGTCTTTGCCTCTTACATTAATTTGAAATTTTTAGTGCTCGCTGCATAGTATTATTTACATTTTTTTTTTTGATAATTCGGGTGTTCTAACTCCACCGAAATGGTCTAGACTAGCCGGTGTCGGATCCTAGGCCAGGTCTGAGACGGTCCTGAATGGGACACATAGCCTGGACACTTGAAACATGGACACGTCTGCACACCGTCGGTCCTGGGACGCTGAGGGCCGCATGTGAATACCCCAGAAATGTCATGGAAAATCGTGAGGTAGTTCCTTCTGTTGAGGATCGAACACGCGACCTGTCTCCAAGAAGCGGTTCGTTCTTGCCCATAGACCACGACGTTCCGGATTAGTATTATTTACATTGCATTGCATAGAGTCAAAAAAGTATACATAAGTGTTTTTTAAAATATTTTCTAAAGGAAGCAGAAACATTTTTGGAACTTTACATGTTATAATTGTTCGGCATTTTTTTTGTTAACATAAAGATTAAACTCAGGTTGACGACGAACTAGATCTAACCTCTAGATGTGAAGCCAGCCTACGGATAGACTCTTTCACTGGGTATTTAAATGAGTCGAAAGTAAAGGTCCATATTCATGTGGATGAGCAGAGACATTGTGAGGTAGTTACCTCCAGCATGGTTCGAATTCGCAACTTGTTCGACATATTTTCTTTTCTTTTTTTTGAAAAAATCGTTATTGGTATAAATTAATGGAAGAAGTTTTTATAAAAAAGAAAATAAGATTACGTTTTTGAGAGAAAAAAGAAGAGATATAAAAATGGAAGGTGTGGGCAAAGGATTCCCACAACCACTGCCGAAATATTTTGCAGTTTTCCTAAATAAGAATATTATAAAGTCAGATCCAAAACATAATGCATTTATTAATTTATAATATTTTGGGTCCACCTTATCTTATAAGATTACTATATTCGTAATAAATAATAGCCATGTCGCCACCAAACATCATTTTCTTCATCATTTCTACTTGTAATTTATATTTTGTTCTCAATCATTTCTAGCTGTTATTTAGTTCCACACTAGTGTGATTATTTGGTGAGTAACCAATAAATAATAGAGTACAAAAATTTACTCTAAATTCTACTTAAAATAATACTCTCTTCGATTTTACCAAAAAAAATAATAATAATAATACTCTCTTCGTTTTTTAATAATTGATATTTTAGTAGAAAAAATATTTTATAATGTTTTCAACTTTTCATGCAAAAAAATAAATTTATTTGAGTTCTGTGATTATTTTTATTCTGCAATATAGTTTTCTAGCGGTTAAATTAACGAATGATTAATGTTGTTTTTATATAAAAGAGAAAATTTAATAAAACTATGTAATTTCTTAATATATTTGTCCAAATCTAAAACATCAAGTATTAAAAAAAAGAAGGGGTTATTATTGAATTTATGTGGTATTATTGTGTTAGAACAAACCACAAATTTGCTCTAATCACTATTTATTGATTAACTCAAGTTTCACAAGTATAAGCTTTGCGTATTTAGGAGACTGTTTGCAGTTAATTAATTAGTGGAGTATTGAATAAAATAATATATTGAGCTTACGGTACGTGCGACATAGTATTATAGTATTATCAGTGCGTAATTATCTGAAAAAAAACATTGGCTTATGCAAATGATTAAGGCTCTAACGTTTCCTTAAACCCAACAACACTACAATTTAAAACTAACGATATTAACTAATACTAATAATATATTAATTTGATGACCAAAAAGTTAGGAGTATAGAATATTAATCTAATATGCAGGATTTTGAAACTTTGTAGTATTTGAAAACTAACAAAGCTTGTAAAGATCATCGTCTACTTTCTTACAACTTAGTATAATATTACTATCACTAATTAATAATTAAAATATCACAATCACTAAACTTTATTAGCACTGTTTTTAGTTCCTATGAGATCATAAGTTGGCATAAAAGGAAAGGTACATGCATATGTAGTTGCATCACATAGAATAATCAAATTGAAGATGTATAAAATGACACATATACAATTTCTTCATTAATGATCTCAATTATTATTTCTACTATAAATTATGCGAGACAATTACAATGATAATTATCTAACGAACAATTTTCGCTCTGTGTGCAGCATTGAGTGAACATTTCTACTTACAAACCTTCAGTAATTGGCCTAAATTACATTTTCGGAGAATTGATCTTGTATCTTCTGATGTTGAAGCATTGTATCTTCAGAGCATTAATCAACCATTTGAAAGCCAAAATGTAGCATATTTTGGAATGGAGATCGACAAATTATCTAGATTCTAACTCAAACCACACATAGTTTTAATCCTATTTGGAAAATTACACCAAATGAAGCATTTTTGAACCACAAAATATAGATATGGACATTTTTATATATTCAATTTGTTATAAATTACAATTTAACATGGAATAAATTAGTCAAGCATATTTTAAAGTGTATGTACATTGTATGATAAAATCATTGTTGTTCTCAATAGAAACCCCAACTTGTGGGTTATGTTAATATTGTTGTCCCCACGAAAGTGAGTCCATATATAAACATATAAGTTTGAGAACCTATAATTATATATTACAAAAAATATATTTTTGTCTAATATTTCACTTCATCTACAAAAATTTGTTGTAAAAATATCAAATTTTGTGTATATATATTTTATCCAATCCCCATGTTTTTTTTTTCTTTTCTTGTTATAAAGATAATTCTTGAAAAAGATATGAATGCAAATAAATAAAAACTTGAAAATATTTGTGTTGGGATATATAGTATTTGTCATGGGATGATGAGAGAAGGTGGCTGCATCTTCCTCTCCCTCAGCTGTATGATGATTTCACACATTTTGTTTTTTGTTTTCATTTTGAGGTTTAAATATAGGCACAGAAATATATATACACATAGTATATATATATTTTTGTAAATGGAGATAAATCATCATTTACTCAAAACCCAATGAAACTGTTATCTTAATATATTTTTATAGTCTTTGTAAAAATCGTTTAAAAATTACTAACTTATACTCTCTCGATTTCATTATAAATGATATTTTAAAGATTTTTTTCATACATTCTTAAGTTTTTAGATAAAATTTTAATATTATTTAGCTTTTGTGACGGTTTATATTATGCATGTATTTTTATTGATCAAATGTTTTTACTTAATGAAATTTTGGTGTAAAAATAATAAACTAAATAAAATTTTGTGGTTTTCAATCGATTTACCGAAATTTTAACATCGGTGTATATGAAATAGATAAAGTAGTATTCATTTCATTTATTTTGCATTAGAATAGTATTAAGAATATCCAATTCAACAAATAAAAATCATAATATAGAATACAAATGGTCACAAAAAATAACACAAATTATAACAAACAAAAAAAACAAATAACACAAAATTTTTGCATAATTTTTTAAAAAACATTACTTAAACAAAAAGAAAACAATACTCCTCAAATATCCCATAGTAGTAGTATTATTATTTACTGTTGAAGGGTTAGTTGAGATGAACAATGGAGTCATCCAAGAGCCAACAAAAAAAAAAAACAGAGTTTTAATGGAGAGACAGAGAGAAAAAAGACAGAACACAAAAACACATTCTGGAAACACGAAATTTAAGAACTTATATACATTCAACAATACTCTACTACATAAAGGTGATAGCTTTCAAGCCTATCCATCTTCTTTAGGTTTCTTCACAAATTAGTAATCTCTTCTTCTTCTCAAAGTACTACTCTTTTGGATCTTAATGAATCATTTGGTACCTGATTTTGATACGGATGATGATTTTGTCAACGTTTCTTCTTCTTCCTCTTCTTTGATTCATCATCTTCCTACTAAACCCATCATGTATGTTTCTCTAATCTTCTTCTTCTTCTTTTTTACTGTTCAAGTTTTGAATTTTGGATCTTTAAATCATTTTTGATGTTTAGTGTTGGAGAAGAAGATGATGATGATGAACTTATGGAGCTTTTATGGCATAATGGTCAAGTTGTTCTTCATAATCAGAGACCCATCAACACTCCTGTCAAAAAGCTTTCTTCTTCTTCTTCTTCTGTCAAGCTTCACGGTGGAGAAGCTCCTCCTCCTCCTCCTCCGCCGATGAATCAGCATCCGCCGCCGTTAGATCAGAATCTCTTTATTCAAGAAGACGAAATGTCTTCATGGCTTCACTATCCTCTCCGTGATGATGATTTTTGCTCAGATCTTCTCTTCTCCGCCTCCGCCGCCTCCGCCGCTCCACCGGCTACCTCATCCCCGGCGACGTCGGACAGACGAACGCTAACTAAGGTCACCGCCTCGAGACCGCCGACACCAACGCCGGCCATACCGTCAGCACCAACGCCGGCGATACCGCCAGCACCGTCGTCGACGAGGCCGCCGGTGAGGAATTTCCTGAATTTCTCGAGGCTGAGAGGGAATTTCACCGGCGGCAACAGTAAAGGTGAATCTGGACCGTCGATTTCGAAGGCGATTGCGAGGGAATCGACTCAGGTAAACCCGAGCGCCACACCGTCGTCGGCGGCGGGAAGCGAATCCGGTATAACACGGCGAACGGATGTCATCAAAAGTCGAGTAACGCCGGCGAATCATGGATCCGCCTCCGCCGTAGCTGGAGGAAACTCGCACGCAGGCTCCGGAATTAGTCGGAAAGGAAAAGCAGTTGCGGCGGCGGCGGCGGCGAGTGAGATTCTCGGTACATCGTCTTCTGTAATATCAAAAAACGAAATCGAGACGGAGAAGACGATCGTCGATGATAAGAAACGAAAAGAGAGAGAAGCCATTGACGACACTCAGTGCCGTAGCAGCGAGGTGAGTTCGAAAAGCTCCGACTCGTCATCATTTCCAACTATCGTGCGCCGCAGAATCAATAGAACTCGGCGCATTTTAGCACGAACAGTAGAAAACTGAGCGCATTTTAATGTCTTGTGCTGCAGGAAACAAAGCAAGCAACGAAGAGATCTCGAGCTGCAGAAGTTCATAATCTCTCTGAAAGGGTCTCTCTGTTTTTACGAATGAATTAATCAAAATCTTTCTTTAAAGATTTGTTCACTGTTGAATCTAAAGAATGTGTGTTTTTGGTTGAACAGAAACGAAGAGATAGGATCAATGAGAGGATGAAAGCTCTTCAAGAACTCATTCCTCGATGCAACAAGGTCTCTTCTTTATCACTTTCTTTATAAACTTTCTCTTCAACTAACTTCCGTTTTTTCGCTGATTCAAAACTGTTCTTTTCGGATGGATTCATCAGTCAGATAAAGCTTCGATGCTCGATGAAGCTATCGAGTATATGAAATCACTTCAGCTTCAAATACAGGTTTGTCTCAAGATAACCACAATCTTGTTTTGTTTTTTATTTATTTGTTCTCTTGTTTACGATTTGGATTAATGTAGATGATGTCAATGGGATGTGGTATGATGCCAATGATGTATACCGGTATGCAGCAGTACATGCCGATGGGGATGGGCATGAACCGGCCTCCTCCTCCTTCGTTCATGCCATTCCCCAACATGTTAGCAGCCCAAAGACCTTTGCTTATGCAACAGAGTCATATGGGCGGCTACAATGCACCAAACCAGCAGTTTAGTCCAACATCGGTCCAACCTCAGTATCCAGGTTACACTGATCCGTACCAACAGTTTCAAAATCTCCACCCAACCCAAACACCTCAGTTTTTTCAGGTATATTTTACGTTAATCTGTTCCCCCAAAATGTTTACACGAATGAAATGATGAAAAGATCTTTTGTGGTTTGGTTGTTGTTGTAGAGTCAAGCGACATCGTACCCAAGTTCAAGCAGGGTAAGTAGTAGCAAGGAATCCAAAGATCAAGGAAACCATCCAACAAGTTGAAGATCTCTGCAAACACAATTTTGAACAATTGACAAAGAGAGAGTGAGAGAGAGAGCTAACATGTAATGTAAATCACCATCTAAAATCACGAATCTCGCGTCCTTTCTGTTTCTTTTTTTTGGGTTCTCTGTTTCGTGTTGTATACTTAGAGAGCAGTTGTACATTATTACTAGGAAGAATCCATAAACACAGGCTGCTAGATGCTTAGTGAAATGAGAGTCTCAAGTTTCATATAAACATTATTCTTTCAAGTGTGTGTTAATAACCTACTTCACATATCTTAGCTATAGCTTATGCTTTAGGTCTCAGGAATTTACTAGTAAAAAAAATTGCTATAGCCACATTTTAGCCACAAAAAAACGTGGCAATATGATCAAAATTTTTTGTTATCGTGACAACATCGTGGCAAACCATTCATATAGCCAGGAAATCCGTCGTGACTATACCATTTTTTTTACTAGTGTCTGAACTAGAATGCGCAAGAAAGTAGAAGATGAAGAAGAAGAAGAAAGTCTCGGAAACAAGAAAGTTTGATATATATAATTATATAATGTAGAACATGTTAATACTAAACTCTAAATAACAACTACTATGAGTTATATTAGTTATTACATGTAGTAGAGAAAATAAAAGAAAAAAGTTTCCTAACTCAATCAAGAAAATATCATGCATGAACAATTAATCTTTGAAATTTCATGCATTTTGTTATTTTCTCATTATATTAAATGTTATAAAAATTACTAATATTTTGAAATAGCTTAAAGTGATGGCTCATCACCAATAGTCAGCGTCATGGTCATTGCTAATTTGGAGTGTGGAGACAAGACACAATCCTCTACTTCTCAAATTTTTCTTTGGTTCCTCTTTAAGGTTTGATTCTTGATTGTTCGTAAATGACGTTGAAGCTCTTCTTGATATTTTCATGCAATACTCGTTCACAAGCTGATCACAAGCGTTTAAACATTTACAAAAAGATAACATGTTTAAACAAAATATAGAACAAAAAAGATTTAACTCAATTGATGTAAGTCCATTAGTCTAAAAAATAATAAAATTTGTTATCTCTTACTGTTTCTCTCAATTTGAAAATTCAGAATATGAAGTGATGTCACCAAGTGATGTCACGACTATATATAAGTTATCACATTGTTAAAAAAAAGCCCTAGATTATTTAAATGTCAAATCCCTAATGAATTTTCCAATTTTATTTTCCATTTTTCAACAAGTGGGGTTTTTTTTTGTAAAAACCCTCACATATTATATTAGTATTTTTTCTCACTTCTAAAAGTTTAAATTAATCTAGAACATATGGTTATTCCCTTAATTCACCCTTTAAAAAAAGTTTTATAACCAAGAAGTAAAAAAAAGCAAATGAAAAAATTTAAAAGGCTCTCTTCCCTTGAACAATTTAAGTGGCTTTTCTGGTTTAGTGAAAGATTAAAATGTCATTTTTTTAACATTATTGACCTTAATTACCTTGTCTCATCTCTAAGTCTTTTCATTTTTAAGAAAATGGTAGCTTTTGTTTTCTTTTCTTATTTCCATTTAAAGTGGTAGAGTAAAAAACTGACAAAGATGTTTGCCCCTTATGTGTTAAAGGTCTCCTTATGAGTACAATTTGTTGATTGTATACTTTTGATTCAAACGCAAGAAGTTGCTCAAAAAATATTAATTTTTAGAATAGATTATACTAAATCATAAACATATATATATGCTTATAACTATAAAATATTAGCATAACTATGAAACATGTGTTAGTTCATGCATGGATATATCACCTTGTACCTATAAATATAATTAGCATTCAATTATAATTAACCAAATCGATCAAGAAACTTACGTAAATAAATGTAAGGTGTGGTATATATGAATTTATTGCTTACGTGTTGGTGCATTATATTATTCCTCGATGGAGTACCAAAGTATGTTTCACTTAGAACCTGAAATTAAAAATAAAACAGATATTGAAAAAACTAGTTGCATCAATTATTTCTCTATAGTTGAATCAAAAACATATTATTCCTCTAGTTAGAGACAAGAAAACTTCTTATCAAAAAAAAAAAAAGAGACAAGAAAACTATTTATCGATTTTTCAATTAGATCTTTTTATAGTCAAATCCAAAAACTAATCTTATAAATTATAAATCGAATGCTATGTAATACCTTACAATAACTATGAGAACAAAATAAGAATAAAAAAGGCTAATTTGGTTAATAACTATATTTATTATTTTAATTATAATATTCTGTTTTCATAAGTAAATGTTTTTCTCATATTTGAAAAAAAAAAACTCCTGATTTCTTTTTTTGACATCCAAAAAAATAACTTGATAAAGAAGAAAAAATGAACTCAAAATAATCCACATTATTTTCATATATTTGAAAAAAAAAAGAAACCTAATAAATATTTTTGTTGAAATTAATGAAATAAAAGCATGGAAGTTTGGAAGGACAAGTCACCTCAACTTGATTGTGGAGGAATCTAATGTATCCAACAGCCTCAGACAAGACAGAGGCTGTGTCTGTCTGAAAAAAACATAAAAGAATCAATCAACCCATATATTAGAATAACAAATATTCTGAGATTAACTTAATTTAATTTTAATTTATGAATTAGACTATCATTAATCAAGTGATTAATTAGTAAATGAAAATTTTAACAAGTTATTATACCTTTCCAAAGGGAGATACTAGCTGATGAAGAGCTGCAATTCTGCCTCCAAGTTTCTCTTTTCTCACCTTTGATAAAATGATAAACCAAGAGAATTAGCTCTTATTGTACTCCATAATATTAGGAAACATTTATATAAATAACTATATTAAGAAGAAGAAATCATAAGCTAGACATATAATAATTTTGTTAAAAAGACAAAATATGAAAATAAAACAAATTTAATTTCCATTTTTTTCATTAAAAAAGGAACCAAAAAAGGATTGAGTAACTACCGTTGAATTATAGGAAAGAAATAGAAAAGAATAATTGAGATCAAGCAGAAGAAGACACAAAAGAAAAAGACAAAGATGTTACAATCACAGGCACAAACACACACACACACACTTGCATCTTATTCTGCTCCCATTCTCTTTCATTTGTTTTATTTTCTTCTCCTTTGTTTTGTTATTTAGTTAGTTACCTTGAGAGTTGATTGTGATGAAGGTACTTGAAGTTTTGGTTTCTTATTTGCAATAGAAGACCCACTTATCTTTGAGCTATTACACTTCATAAACACAAATTCAAAAAAAAAGAAACATATTGAGAATTATAATGTAATTGATAAATCATATAGCTAGAGTTGATCTTTAAAATGTTATAAATCTGAATGAACTATATATTTTGACAAACTAACCACCTTGAACAAGTTAAGGCCATTGTGATTATTATTGTGGTTACTCTCTTGTATGATGGAAGAATGATGCCTCACAACATGTTCATCATCCATATTCTCTAGCTTCTTTTCTTGGTAACTATGATCTTGATTTTGATGATGATGGTTCATCATCTCCATTGTTTCTTCATCTCCCATCATCAATCCACTCCTTCAATTCATAGGCATTATGTTAGATCTTGTTATATATATCCATAACATATATATACATATACAAAAATAATCCAAGAACTTGAAAATATTTACTTAGAAAATATCTCATATTTGGAACATATAATTATATTATAAGCTAAGTCTTAAAATATGGAGAGAAATTGTTACAAGATGAGTTGGCTAAGGCTCCATGGTTGGTCAAGAGGCAGATCATCACTATTGTGAAGCCAAGAAGAGAAGTTAGGGTTACTAGTAGGAGGCAAGTAAGATGAAGAAGAAGAAGAAGCCGGAGAAGAAAAGAAGTCCGGAAGAAGATGAGTGGTGGTAGGAGGCGGCAGCTCCGGTGGTGGTGGCATCAAGCCGTCGCTTACATTAGTCCACCAATTAGGGTTTCTAGCTGCCGTGAGGTGTTGCACCGGCCAACTCTCCAACATTCCTCTATTCATTGTCTCTCTCTCTCTCTCTCTTTGTGATTTTGTTATGTTGTTTTTAAAGAGAAGAAAAGAAGGAGAGAGAGAGAGAAACAACTTGAACACGAGATTGATGTCAATGATGATGATTTTTTTTTTTCATCGTAGCCTAATGGCAAATAATTCCTCTCACTAGAGGCAGGTGCAGGTTCGAACCCTGGTTTCGTGAGATGGATGCAGAGATGGTGCAACCACTGGCTCACTTGCTCCTCTCCAATGATGATGATTTTTATAATGTTATTAATAATTTTTGTTTCTTATTGTCTTTTTCTCTTTTTTTTGTTTTCTTTCTTCATTTATCAGAAATTCTCAGGATGTCCAAATTCGATTTAGCAAGTAATCTAATTCCGGATAAAGGGATGTTTTTTTTTGTTTGACAAAGAGTTTTGCGTATACCTTTAAAACAAAGAGTTTTTTTTACAAAGAGTTTAAAGTAAATTATTGATTAAAGATAAATTAAATCCAATACTTTTTTTTCTTCCTTTTTCAAATGAATTGATAATAATATAGTGAGGGAGTTTTGATAATAATATATGCTTTTCTAAAGCTTATTAGCAACTTGATTATCCGATGTAATGAAGACTCGGGCAAACTTTTGACTCATTTTAACGTAAAGTAGCTTTGTCAAGTTAAATTATACTCCGACAGGATAAAGGTCCACGTGTTAGACTATCAGATCCTTTAGACTAGCCACGTGAACGGCCAAACGGCTCTCCACGTATCGGTTCATGGACGCTGCAGCCCGTATGTGAATTCCACAGTGACCAGGACTCGAATCCAGGGACAGACACTCCAACTGGAGCTCCTTTACCACTGGACCAAGACAACTTGATTACTTTTGATCATTTTCATATATATATATA
>OVAN01014554.1:0-11953 GCA_900406275.1 Anastatica hierochuntica | reverse complement strand
AGATTTTATGGAATAGTGTGGTATTTTTCTTGAAATTTAATATTTAATTTTATAATTCTATGTAAAGTTTTAATATTTTAGTCNTTTTATGGAATAGTGTGGTATTTTTCTTGAAATTTAATATTTAATTTTATAATTCTATGTAAAGTTTTAATATTTTAGTCTAACTTTTGATTAATTAATATTATTGTGATAATTTTGTAGTTGTGTTAGTTATTTATAAATGCTTAATAGATTTAAATTAGTTATGATAAAATATAAGGACCACAATGTAAAATACAAATATTTTTGAAGTTAAATTTGAAGTACTGTTTTTGGAGAAGAACATCTCCAAACTTCAAATATGAAATTTTGGAAACTTCAAATTGAAAATACTTTTTGGAGATGCTCTAAGTTGGGGTTCTTAAAAATATATTTTTTTTAATCAATTGGGGTTCTTAAATGGTAAGAACCCCATGAGAAAGGTTCTTAAGTAAGATACTTAAGAGCATCATTATCCCAACAACCCATATGGGTTGCTTAATTTTTATTTTTATTTTTTCTGATTTAAAAAAAATTATCGCGGGCCGCCACGTGTCAGTGGAGTCCGCGAAACAGTGCAAGAAACCAACGAAACCGTTTCTTATTTTGGCTACAGAAGCCACCGTTTCTTACCCGCACAGTGGGACCCATACACTTTTTAATTAAAAAAAACTAAGCAATCCGGTTAAGCAACCTGGTTAATGATGCTCTAAGAACCTTTCTCATGAGTTTTTAACATTTTAGAACCCATCACATTAAAATATAATTTTTTTTAAAACCCCAAGTTAAGAAACCCCATTAAACATGCCCTTATAGCCCATTTTGTTTGTTTGGCCTCATTAACCAAATCAAAATTTACCAAATTTCATACAACTAGAAAATAACCAAGGAAACAGTTTCTCTCATTATATAATTTCTCCTTCCCAAATGTTAAATTACTTTTTAACTTTTTTTTTTTACAATTGGGGGTTTGTTGGTAGAAAACCTCCAATTTTTAAATATATATATATATATATTTTTTTTTGGCAATTCTTTATTTTTAATTAATAATTTTTGTATTGGCATTTATCAAAATAGCCCAAGAACTAAATGTCCATCCCTAAGCTCAAGAATATGCAATTGCTTTTGGTCTACGTAATGCTCCCAAAATATACTCTCTACATGAAGAAGGACCCATGAGATTCTTAAATTGAATAATTCTGTTTGCTTTACAGTTGTTTTCTGCTTTTGATCAGAAAAAAAACAGTTGTTCTCTGCAACCGTAAATTCACCAACATCTACCAAATCCGACCCATTTTTTTTTTTTTCGCCGAAACCCTTTTCATTAAGTAGGTGGTACAAGATTCTCTGCTAGGGTGAATCCGAAGAAATTCGTCGGTCTTACAAGGGCAATAGAAATAAAACGTGCTAACGAATTACGAATAAGTCGAAAAGCACGGGAACTAATCATTACAATCAATAAGAAAGATACGTTTAAGATTTCAAAAACTCGGCTGAAGACATAAAGACATTTATGGGCAACGAGATTAATGTCTTCTCGGCTTCTGACAACATTGTGACAAATCCCATCTATAAAGTGGCATATATGGCCAACGGTGAAGGAATCACCAAATCTATTAGTCGAAATTTGGGTTAAGCTTTCCCAAAATTCTCTTCGGCATTTAATAAGGTTGAAAAAATAATTCGAATTCGAAATTCCAAAATCCAGAAAAACTGCGCGAGAGTAGTCGAAAGCTCCATTCCATCCAATAAGCACATTGATGTCACTGTTGAGACACAAGGGTCTCTGTGGTTTTAAAATTTCATGCTTGCACCAGGAGTACCGAAGCACTATGTCCCTGAAAAGGGTGGTCATGAACAGGGCGAGAGATGACTATCGCGACCCTCATTCCTCGAATAGCAAATACTTTAGCAAACACAGTCCAGCGTGATCTGCTATCTAGGTTGGGGAAAAAAGTCTCCGAAAGACGGGGGACTGGGCAGGAAACATTCTTCTATTCTTCAACTTGAGACCTCTAAAGGCTTGAAAGATTAAACAGCAAGATACACCTTGACGGTCGAAGACATAAAGACATTTATGGGCAACGAGATTAATGTCTTCTCGGCTTCTGACAACATCGTGACAAATCCCATGTATAAAGTGGCATCTATGGCCAACGGTGAAGGAATCACCAAATCTATTAGTAGAAATTTGGGTTAAGCTTTTCCAAAATTCTCTTCGGTATTTAATAGGGCTGAAAAAATAATCTGAATTCGAAATACCCACATGAAAAAAGTTGAAACCGAACCGATTTGTAAAACATCCGAATGGATGTTGAGGATGGTATGTATCAAGCATTACCTAAATATGAACCAAATCCGAACGGATATCCGACAAATTAGAAAAACTCAGAACCCAAAAAACTCAAATACTCTGAATCGAATCTAAAACAAAAAACCAAANGCCCCCCCCCCCCCCCACCCCCACCAAAAAAATGTTTAAACTTGGAAAACCTGATCCGGACCCAAAAATATTCAGTTTTGGCTATATCCGGATTTCTATTATGTTACTAAACCCTAAAAATGTCCAAATATAGATGAACCAAACTTGATCGAATTTTAAAAATACTTGAACATGGCTTCATTGGTAGACATCCGAAACCGAAATGGATATGAATCTAATGATTCTAATCCGATCTGCAATCCGAACGACCACCTCTACTATTATGATATATCATCATTCATCACTATATATTTAACTACGATTACTTTATTATTAAACAATAACAATAATAAGGATTTTTAAAAGAAGAACAAAAATACTTAAATAGTAATGATGATTGATACAAAGGTGACAAACATCTTTTAAGATTTTTTTTTTCAACAAACTCAAACAAAAGAAGATCACCATTAAGCAAAGCTTCGGATTCTTATCCATCAATAATCTCTTCGCTGATCACAATATTTTACAATTCTCCGACTATCAGAGAGAATCGTTTGATACTGACAAAATGCGACACAATTGTTGCCATGTCTCGTTCGCTTCCGTTCTCAAGATCCTCAATTTTCTCCAAGCTTTCATCGGTGTTTCCATTATAATCTACTCCGTTTGGATGCTCGATCAATACAATCGTCACTTACCTCCCATTGACCCTCCTCCTCCTCCTTCTCAGCCTCCGGCGGCGGCTTCTTCGCCGGATTCTTATTCCTTCTCTACCTCAGGATTCGAGATCAACACCTTGAAGAAACCCATCGATCTCGTTTCGGGTTTCGCCCTTGGAGACTCTTATGGTGATTCGGGTTTCAACCTCCGTTCTCTTGATCTTCCTGCTCCATGGTAAGTAACTCAGAAAGTTTCCATTTTTAAGATCTTCGATTACAGTTCTTCGCATCTTTGTTTGGACCCACAAGTTTTAATCGATGGATTCTTTTAGATCAGTTTGTGATTACTCAAATTTTGGTTTTGATTGATTGCGATCTCTCATATCCATTGATTTCTGAAGGAGACAAATGATAAAGGGCAAAGCTTTAAATGCTTGACGATGATGGGTTTGGTTTTTTGTTTCTTTAAACATTGGGAATGTGGGATTTAGCTAATACATTGTTTAGTGCTTGAATTAATCTTCTCATGGTTGCGTTTTGATTCAATGCAGGTTCATCTACTCGTTCATGGCGATTGGGATTTTGGTTTGCATTGTCACTATCATTGGTTTCATAGCAGCTGAAGCTATCAGTGGCTGCTGCTTGTGTTTCGTATCCTTTTATAGTCTTTTTAACTCATTTTGATTCTGTCAATATTAGTATTTTATAGAGAATGTTGAATCCTTGATAAGTCTTAGTATTCTATTCTCAAATCTCTTCTCATTGTACTTGAAGCGGCCCTCGTGGGATTCATAGCGATTGATCGCTACTGGGAAAAGGTGAGGAAGCCCTTTTGCTTACATTTGGAGCTTGTATCTTATGTGTTCATGGTTTGTGTTCGTGTTTCTTTTAGGATCTTCCGTATGATCCAACCGGAGAACTCAATAGTCTTCGAGCTTTCATTGAAGCAAACATCGATATTTGCAAATGGGTCGGGATTGCCGTGGTAGCTATCCAGGTAACTTACTCGGTTCTTGCCTTATTGACATTTGAGCTATTACATGGTTTTGTGATGTTTTGTATTAATACACGAGCTGTTTCAGCTGCTGTCATTGCTACTGGCTATGGTTCTGAGAGCAATGGTTTCACCACGACAATCCGAGCTTGACGATGAGGACGATTATGAGAATCCAATGAGTAGAGCACGGGAGAATCTTCTTGGTCCACAGACAAACCAGACGTCTTCTGGATCAAGTAGTATTGACAATTGGAGGTCCCGAATCAGAGAGAAGGTAAAAAAAGCTATGTTTCTTAATCGATTTAAACTGAGTACCCACGATATAAGCTTGTGATTGATTGTCTTTATACCCTGGTTTGCTTCGACAGTACGGATTGATCAACGGTCAGAGCCAGACTCCATCAGCTTAACTCAAAGACGCCAGTTCTGGTATCTGAAATCTTTACTTTGGTTTGGTCCTCTTTCCGTCTTTCAATTTTATCTCTTATTAACGTTCGAGTATGCGTAAGTATTACACATAATCCTTTTCTCAAACTCTGTTTAGATCGCAACATAGCTTTCAGTTTGGTGTGTTTTGTACAAAAGCGTAGACATTTAACTGCTTATTGCTCTGCTTCAACAATGGCTACATATCATTTTGTTTACAAAAAATCGAGACATGAATCTTCCCAAGAGACAAAAACACTTGGCACTATCTTACATTTTTATTGAATGTAGTATCTACATTATTGTGTCATTGTCTCATCGAGTAAGATCGATAACGGCTTCCTCTATGAGCTCTTGCAACAATGTTCTTTCAATTTCAATCCCGAAGTCGTCTATTTCAACTTGCAAGCTATGTGTCCATGTCCTCCCGATGATCTCTTCCTTCACTAGACTCTCTGCAGCCAAACCGTTTGCATTCATGTCCTCTGCGTAGTTACGTTTGCAAGGCTCATCTGAAACCCACTCCTTTATCTGAGACCACACATGCTCCACCAGGTCGAAACGAGGAGAATCATTACCCATGCACGTGGATGTTGTTTCTGAAATGATGGAGTTGATGCGGTCGAAAATGAGCTTACGGGTTGATCGTTGTTGTCTTCGTTTGCCTTCGTGGATGAACTCCTTAACGTTGTTGTTGTTGTTATCTGGGTTGGTGTATTTGTCTCTTAGTGAAGAGTCTAAGGGACTGTTTGGCCAGTGCAGCCGTGACTTGAGCGGGTCATGAGAGACCGTGCAACCCTTGCTGAAGCCAGCAGCTGCTAAGAGCGTTTCTATAAACAAATACCAATCTTCACCGTCATGGACTCCTCCCACTGCAGGTTTAGACATGTTGTCTGTGCAAGTGTCATCGTCCCATGAGAGGATCCGAGCGACTGACCCGATCGGTGGTGATTTGCCTATTAGATTAGATTTAAGAGACATTTCCTCTCCTGTTAAGAATGGAACATTTGGATTAGCCTAAGAGGAAAGCTGAGTCGCATAACCCTCTGAAAGAAGCTAAGCAGACAAGAGAACTAACCTTGAAGCTTGGTTGATCCAGAACATTCTGGAATCCCGATGCTTTCCTCTTCAAATGGCGGAAACAAAACCGATATAGGACTCGGCTGGTCCTGGTTTTCATTAGTACTCCCAGCCACTAGGAGCTTTGGTGTAGTCAATTCATCCTGCAAAGATTTAAGCATTATGAACACTCAGAATCATCAATGCTACACGAGGTACGTTGAAAACGGTTAAAGAATTGGTAGATTACCTCGCTTGGGATTATACTTTGCTGTTGTGATGCATCAAGAGGGAGACAATCTCTAGAAAAGAAATAATCCTCACTGGTTTCCCCTGGAAGAGTCACAGAAGAAGGCGTAGATGCATCTCTTTTTCCCTTGCTTGCTTTCTTACTCTTGAAGGGGAACAAGTTCGAGACTTTCCATGATGATTTCACGCTTCCCGTCTCGGTCAGTTCTTGTGGAGCCTGTTTTTTAGATGCTTCTCCATTGAGCCTAACGTGAGGTACTGATTTTGACCTTGCAAGGATATTCTCACTTTCCATTTCCGCTTGACTCGGCTCAGTGGCTATGCATGATGTTGACACCCTCGTCTCTGGTGCTACGTCATTGCTCTTTTCGTATGATTCAGTTGTCAATTTGGTCTCTGAGAGTGCAAGCATTTCCCCTAAGGTGCTTGAGGTTCTTGGAACGTGTTTATGCCTTTGCGAGCTTCTGGTTGCTGACATCAACGTCCATCTTTCAGAAAGCCGCTTCTTCGCCTCTCTGCAGACAGATGATTCTGGAGAAAATGAAGCACGGCTGAAAAAGGAAGGAGAGAAAGGACTTTCAAACCTATTTGGACAGTCCCATGAATGCCTCGAAGCTGGCGACATGATCTCAGAATCGCTAAGGTTTCCCATTGGATCTTCATTATCAGACTTGTTAAAAGAACTGTCATCACCAATATAACCATTGGATAAGACAGAAGAGGACTGCGTCTCATTCCTGCGATGACCCATCAGATTTTCACGCACTTGACGAGTAATTTCCTTCGCCACTTCAGTAGTCTCTAAGTCTCCAGGTTCATCAAAACATCCCCCATTTTGCAAACCCCTAGGATAAGATGCGGATGATGAAACAGCCTTTTTATCTTGACTAGGCTTCAAGACGACAATTCGAGCAGGCTGTATATGATGTTCCTCAGTTCCTCGGTTGGCATAAGATGAAGAAAGGAGATCACGGTTTGCCCATCCACCTTCTGGATTTGATGAAGCCAATTTCTTTGCCTGCTTGTTCTTCCTCCCTTGAACCACAAATTTTTCGTTTTCAACAGCCTTTGAAGGTCTCAGTACTGTGATACGCTTTGCCTCTGAATGAGAAACATCGGTAAGATGCTGAGAGAATGAATTTGATTCCTGGAGAAGTTTTACAAGCAAGTCTTTGTCGGAGCTTAAATCATCAAGTGCACCTTGGAACTCTTTGGACTGGTGAAGATTGTCATCTGTTACAAGGCGTTTTGCTTCCGCAAACTTTTGACGAACAAGCTTCTCAGTCATACTTTCATCATATCTCCCTTTTCTAGGCGAGCTATCCCTTGAACGAGTCACCTTCTGAGGCGACTGCCACATTTCAAAGACATCTTTAAATTCTCTGCTTAGATCCTGATACTTTTGTGCCTCGTCATCCATAGAAGTCACCGGATGATGTAGCGAGGAGTGTGAATAGCTTCTGGATTTGCTTCTCTGTGTGGGAGCCTCAAGATGCAGCTGGGGAAGTGTTTCCAAACCCATCAACTTAGCAACCACATTAGTTGGGCTCTGTTTATGTTCGACTTCTTTAGACATTTCTCGAGCGATGAGTTTCTTCATCGGTGTACCATTTACTTTGTTAGAAGCACTTCTCCTCATATCAGACATGATCTGTGCAATCAGTGCAGGCAAGAGATATCAGATGCCGTGAGGAGTAAAGGCAACGATCCGAATATAAATATTCTCTGTTGCTGGCAATGCATAAATTTTGAATGATTCAAAGAAATTTTACCAATTCAGCTTCTGAATGGCCTGAAGGGCTTGGCATTCGGGTCACGTCAGATTGACTCCTTGACAGACAGGATCCTGCCAACAAACTACCTCATGTCAATAACAAAACTCAGATAGATAGAGAGAGAGAGAGAGAGAGATGGACAGACATGTCAAGTTACATAGTGAACAAACCAGTCAAGAGAAGGAAATAGTCATTAGTCATTACCATGAGGATGTGGTTTATCTGAAAGCAACTTGTTAGCATTAACAGATGTTCCTAAATCAAATAAGTTAACCATCCTCCCCAAGCATCCTGGAACCGGAGTTTCAACCTTCCTGCCTCGGAGTTCATTCATTTTTGGTCCCCTGCAGTTTCACAGCTATTACTTATTATAAAAAACAGAGACTTTGATGCATCTAATAAGGAATAAACAAACCAAACTTGGATCCTCTTAAGTACAAAACCACACAAGCAAATCATCAAAAGCACAGTGGATCTGCATTTATCAAGATTCTAGTATCAATGATGTAAAATTTGGTAATAAATGTTAACTACTTTTATACAGAAAAAAAGAAGCAAATCGACAAATGAGAAAGAGTATGCAGCCAAATTAGCTAATTCAATTGGAATCTGGAAGAAACTGTAAAAGGGTAAGCTGATCAATGCAGAGAGAGAGAGAAAGAAGGTAAAGATCACAGAATCTATATCTAATAAGAACAGAGCAAAGCAAACAAGTGAAAATAGAAAAAGGTGAGATCAGAGCTAAAGAAGACGACAGAGACCTAAAAATGTTAGGGGAGAGGTAGATACATCGGAAACTACGCCGGAGAAGAAGTTAGCCAAATCTTTATCTGTGTATATCTACACGCGCTCAGAGAGTGGGAATGGAGTCGGACACGAAAGGAATCTCACAAGTAGAGACAAACATATGAAGAGAGACAGAGAAGGAGAGAGGAAGGAAGAAAATGCTCTTCTTTTTTTTTCCAGCTATTATTAAAAAGAAAAAACGTTTGCAATATCTTCATGTCTTTTAGTTTTATAGTACTTTTTTTTTTACACAACAATAATGAATTGAGACAAGGAAAATAAATGACATTTTTCATTAAATTCTTATTGTGTCTGACGACAAAATGCTACTCCTAAATTGGCAAATCAAAACTATTAATATTTTTCTTTTGTAAAGAAATGTAATTCTGACTCATTTTAGTGTGGGAAAAATATATTAGATGTATAACAAATTATATTAGGACAGATGTGAACAAGCAATATAGTCAAATATTATGATGAAGACAAATCTGTGTATATAATAATAGTCAACACATCTTGTTTAGCCGTTAAAGTGGCGAGAAAACAATTGTTTCTTTTAGATTCAAGTTTTTTTTTTTAATTTTCCATGTTAAGATTAAATTTAAAGGTTTTTACAAACTAAACTACTTGGACAAAAACAAAGCGGAACCTTTAACAGTTTGGTAAAATACCAAAAGAGCTAGACATATATCCAAAATACAATTTAAAGAGAGATGGTTGTAAGAGTCTTTCTTCTGGAACATTGAGGAGACGATTCCGAATTGTCAAATCAATCTGAGCTTTAAGATCGTCCAAAGAACATGATATCCTTCTAAAAATCCTATTGTTTCTTTCTTTCCAAAGGGAGTAGATGATCACCTGCACGAGAAGCTTTAGGATAGTGATAATTTCCCTATTACGTCCAACTCGTGGCTGTGATATCAATCCCAATATCTGCTCAAGGTGAGAGGGTGGATTGGATACTATCTTAGAAGCGAAGTGAAACCAGATTCTCTTTGAGAATGAACAACTGAAATATAGATGGGAATGAGATTCTAGACCTGTTCCACACAAGATACAATTTGGAGCTATCTCCATATCCCACGATATTAGTTTGTCCTTAGTCGAGAACCTACCAAGTGCAACCAGTCAACTCATAAGAGAACACCTTGGTATATTTTCCTTAAACCAAAGATAGTTTTTCCAAGGGAGAGTTGGCGTAACTTCTCAAAGTTGATCCCAAAGTGTCTCTAGAGGAGAATTTTCCTGTGTAATTATCTGATGCATTTCGCCAATAGTATCTGTTTGCGCCATAGGAAAGATCCGGAGGAGGAAATGTGCACAGTTCAACTTGCAGGTTGTGGGCTGCATCTTATCTTGCCGGCGGCAAAACACGATTAGATTCAACATGTGGAGACTATACATATTTATACATAATTTTCTACCAACTAAAATAGGAGAAACCAAAAAAAATTCAATAAAAGCTCATTAGACTATTTTCCTAATCCTATCACAAAAAGAAAATATATAGAGTCTCATTCCATGAAAAAAGCAAATGTGAAATTTTTGATTAAATAAGTTTTAGGGTGAAATTGCATGATAACCAAAAATAAAAGAGTTAATTAGTTTTTAGGGATGGGGTACTGGAAGGGAACAAACATTTTTTTAACTTTGTTGAATGCTAACTCTTTAAATAATTTTTTATGGGTGTCTCACCCGATTTATTCTTAAGTTTTAAACATTAAAGCTACTCATACGTTTTGTTAAGAAACAAAAAAGTTGAAAACGAGATATGACTAAAAAAAATTTTATCGTCTGAATTTTACTACTGCTATTACAAATTATGAGAAACAACTACAAAACAATACTTCATCGGACAAATCTGTCTATTCCATCTGCTGGCATGACGAACGGTCCTCGCTTGCACCACACTGAAAATTTCCTATAAGGATGCCTCTATTAATCTGGAATAAATTGCGCATCTTCGGGGAATCAATCTCCTGACCTCCTAGTGTATAAAAATTAATTAACCCTTAATCAACCACTAGACCAAGGGGGCTTCCACAAACATGACTAAACTTAGAACGAGGTAAAAGTAATATCAAACTTTTTTTGGTGAATTTGTTGAAAAACCATAAAAGAACTATATTTAATTTTGTGGGAGTTAAAAAAATATTAGAGTTTTTTACAAAATAAAATCCTCTTATGGGAACAAAAAAAAATGAAGGGAGAGGTTATAATTTAGTGCTTTTGGAGAAGAAAAACTTTGATAAAAAAGGAGAATAAAAACTTAACTAATAGTTATTTTATCTATTATAATTTCCCCTTTTTGGTAAAAAATCAAAAAAATTATGTATTCAAAAAAATAAAACTAGGGTGAATTTGCCAAATGGCTAAAAAAATTTGTATTTAAGTATTTGGAAATGATAAAAAAAATTATATTGGAGAAATTTTACTAAAATAACTTCATTTGTAAAAAAAAGTTATAGGCAGAAAAATAATTTGTATTTGGGAGGATATAAGATTTAAATAATGGATAACTTATAGTTATCCATTATAATTTCCCATAAAACTATGGTATATATATTGGTATGGAGATATAGTTCGTTCCAGATTCACATTCACAATGAATGATTTGATGAAAAATTGATATGGCTCAACAACCAAATCATTTGCTTGTGCTACTCTCACAGTTACTACAATAGATGATTGTATTTTCGATGTTGATAAACTTATAGGTATGTATTGTCATTTCTTTATTAATTGCTCTAAGTTTCAGTGGGAGAAACTTTTCAAAGATTAGTTGACATATCTACTAATTTTACCTATTATGTAAATTAATGTGTAATGTCCAAATACATTCAGCTGAATTGAATATAACAAAATTTAAAATTTTGTTAGTATGTCTAAGAGAACGATCCAAGCATATCAAAAATTAAATAATTTTTTGTTCAACCAAATATTCATAATTTTTTTTGTTCAACCACTTGGGAGGAGAAAGTGGGCCGGTGGTTGCACCACCTCTGTTGCCATCTCACGAAATCAGGGTCCAAACCCTGCACCTCCCTCTAGTGAAAGGAATCACTTGCCATAAGGTTACAGACGATAAAAAAAAACGATTACAATCAAAGTATCACCGGCTAGACTTCGATATGCAAACCATATGAATACTTCAAAAACAAAGCAATAACAATCATTTCAAAATATACACAAATTGTTGAAGAAGCTTCATAAAATTTGATAATATGTTGTAAAAAGTTGGGAAGATGTCAAACATGATCAAAAGCAAGTAAAAATGATATTTGCATTCTGGTATTTCAACCTTGGAAATAGTCACCTTAAGTTGTGATTTTGATAAGTGTTCAAAAACCTCAATTCTCATTAGCATTAGTCTCCAAGCATCTTTCGTCTTCGTACGAACCATTATGTAAGACAACAGAGCGATAAGGAAACTAAACATCTCCGAATTCCAAAAATTTAACATGCAGTAACATGCATTTTCAAGATTGAGTTGCAGTAGATGTTATACTTTGATGTAACTTGCAGTAAAATTTATGTGGTAAAGCTTGCAGAATTATGT
>OVAN01014553.1:0-11954 GCA_900406275.1 Anastatica hierochuntica | reverse complement strand
CCGAGAGTTGATTTTAGAGCCCGGGGATATGGTTCTCATTCGTCTAAGGAACGACAGATGAGAACCATATTCAGAAGAACGAAAGTCTAAGCTGAACAAGCGGACTGCTGAACCATTCAGAGTGCTGGAACGGATCAACAATAATGCCTATAAGATCGATCTTCAAGGTAAGTTTGATGTGAGTTCCACCTTTAATGTTGCTGACTTGATTCCTTTTCCTGTAGGTACTGCGGATTTGAGGGAAAATCCTTTTAAAGGGGGAGGGGATGATGCAATACAGGCTGATCAAGAGGCTGAGCTGGAACTAAGTGATAGTGAAGACGAAGAGAGCATGGAGAATGGGCTGGATATGGTGACTAAAGAGGTTGAAGATGGCCAAGATCCATTTGTTTTCTCTAATGGGTGTGTTACCAGATCTCAGACAAGAAGTCTTCAGGACCATATTGCAATATTGGTTTACTCAAAACCAATTCAGATTTCAGATCAAGAAGCAAACCAGGATTTGACCAAGGCTTTCAACCATTCGGTTTTCAGCTTGGTTTAAACGATTTAATTGGGGGTTTTAATTGGGGGTTTTTAAGCTTAGTTTAGTTTATTATTTGGGTCTGATTTTAAGCCCAATTTTGGGCCTGTTCTGTAAAATTCCTATTCCTTCTGAAGGAAATTTCTGCCACTTAGGTTTAGTTTTTAGGGTTTTAGTTTTCTATTTGAGGTTTTGTATTCTCAAACTTTGATATCATCCAAGTTTATCAATAAAGTTTTCCAAAGTTTTTATTTTTTTTCTTTGCAAAAGTGAATCTCTGTTTTTCGTTGAACAAATTGAATTGCTACAGAGTTAATTCTCTAAAAGCGGATTATTCCTGAGTCAACAAAGAGTTAATTCTCTAGATCTGGAATACTTCTATCCTTTTTTCTGTTCTTCCCCATCGAAAATTCCATCTAAAAATCGCAAACTCTAACAGAAATTCGGATTTGAAAAGACTGTTTTCTTGTTCAGAAGATCTTGGGTTGCATCAGAAGCTCCACGTGTTGGTGAATTGTTGGTGCATGCCTTTGGAATTTTTCGCATTTGCATTTCTCACAATCTTTGACCATCGTTGGCCAATAATAGCCGTGACATTTGATTTTAATTTCGAGGGACCTTCCGCCTATATAATTTCCACAAGACCCAGAGTGGACTTCTTCCATGATTCTTCGTGATTTGTTTCCCTCTACGCATGTCATAAGTGGGCCGGAGAATCTCCATTTGTAGATTTCCCTGTCTACTAATACATATCGGGCGGCTTGGATCTTGATTTTTTGAGCCCATTTTTCCGCAGGGAGCACTCCTTCAGTTATGTATGCTCGAATCGTGTCCAACCATGGTGTATCGTAGCCATATTCAGATTGTTCTGAATTTCCTACGGGTCGTGTGTCGACTTCGTCGAGGTCCTCGTCTTGTGATCAGATTAAATATGCGATGATTGGAGGGCTGATGCTCGAATGTTTAACGAACTCCACGAGAATTACTCGTCTAAGACTCGAGTTCGAGCTTGATACCAGGGCCGCCAATGCATCGGCCTCCGCATTTTCCGAACGGGGGATTCGCGTGAGAACGAATTGGTTGAAGTCTCGGGTAAGATCTTGGACGAGTTTTAAATATGATTCCATTTTTTCGTCTCTGGCCTCGTATTCGCCGCTGAATTTGTTCGTAACGAGTTGAGTATCCTAGTACACATGGATATTGTGTATTTTCAGTCCCCGAGCCAATCATAACCCGGAAATAAGCGCTTTCTATTTGGCTTCGTTGTTTGAAGCGTGAATTATTAATCGAAATTATTGTTCTAGTACTTCTCCAGTTGGTGACGTGAGTTGAATCCCGATTCTTGAACCTTGCCTGGATGAGAACCCATCGACATGAAGGGTCCCCGTTGCGTTCGGTTCTTGGTTCGTCGCGTTTTTTGTAGGGAGCTCCACCAAGAAATTGGCGAGCACCAAAAGAAAAAGAAAACCAATAGTACAAAAAACCCTTCCCAACCTTACTTCACACCATCCTCGGTGTGAGTAAAAATGAGAGGAGAGCTAAAAAGACATAAATATGAAAATAAAAATAAAAAACTAGACAGACATAAACACAATTCAAGTCTATGAATGCTCTCGTCTATCTGACAATATCCTGAAGCGCCTGCATCATCAAACCTCCTAGCTCTCTTCCCTCTGCACCTAAGTGTCTATCCAGAGCAGTGACTCCTAATAAACTTATCATGTCCACCATCAATGGCCTCAGCAGCAGCAGTAGGAGCAAGGGCTCGCGCGGGTGAATCCTCTGTAGTAGCTTGAACACCAATGCATCTAGCCATGTTGGCCACAACTCTCCAAATCCTCTTGCAATTTCATTGTTCTTGCGTGCAGTTGCACCTAAACACACAAAGTGATCCTCAACAAAAGAAAGATCGTGTAGAGCATGTGAGAAATCATACTTGTTGCCGTCCATGGTAAGTACGTAATCTAAAAATGTGTACCAGCCTGCGAAGTACATGATGGAATATTCTCAGAAGCATCCTCCGCTGAATATTCGAAAAAGCCACAGGAGCAGCATCTGGTGCACCGTGTGGCTACTCTCCTTTGCCACCCTACTTGGGATGGAAGTAATGTGGTGCAAGAGATAACTTATCAAAAGAAAAAAAAACCACATCATCATAGGAAAGCAATATAGTGCACGAAGTCAGGAGTAGCTGGATATGCAGATAATCCTTGTTCTGATTCTGTAACTGGTACACATATGACTCATGCTCGGGAATGTGAGAAAGTGTCCCACAGATAAAGTCCTTGTTCACCAATGCCGTTATGTCCAACCTAAGCACCACCTCACGACCACCTCAATCTACTACCTTGGTCGCTCTCCTTAGGTCAACTCCACAATGCTGCATGATCTTAGTGATCACCGCACCATAACTATACACCCTCTTTGTTGTGGTGTGGAAATCCAAGCCCCTATAGTAAGCGATGTTAACGGCCAGTACCGCTGCCAAGTTAAACTCCAAAATGGACTGATAAAAACTAACGTTCCCGGGGGTAGGAGGTGTCTCACACCCATGTATAGAAGTATGAGCTTCCACTTGGTAACACATGCACACATTGTAGCCCCATATAGTAAGGATTTAATCAGACGGCACGCATACCTCAAGACCGGGCTACGTACTCGGGACTTCTTAGCCTCCTTGCTCACATAGTGACACTCAACACAGATGACATTTCAAAATCTTTAAAAGTCATCATGCCAATAAAAGGCACTCCGCTCACCAACGCTAAAACCGAAGATGCCGCATAACTCCACGATTGTAAGCTAGTAGTAGTGCTTGTTGATGATGAATGACATTGCTCTAGCGCTCGCCATTGGATTGGCTGGATTAGCATACACAACTCAAAATAAAGCAATAAATTGTCCTATGACCTTCGGGGTAAGTAGGCTCCTGTAAGCGCCATAACTATATGAGCTCCATATTCTTGAACAAGGTAGCCACATCCTGAAGGATACCCAAGGACTCCATCGTGTAAAAACACGCTTGTTGAGTACACGGTACATCCGCTCTCGTCAACTCATCCTATATTGAAGCGTCAATGATGTCCCACTTCCGAACCGTAGGTCGAGATGTGTTAGTCGACTCGGAAGGAGGCGATGGAGTCGGGTATGTTGGTGCTCAGAAGGATCCACTAGTTTTGTGTCTCGAGTCATTCAACGTGGATCCGATCGTGCAATATATGAAAAATCAACACACAAGTTCGAGTAAGCGAATGATAAAAAAAAAAACCACATTAAAAAATATACACCAAATGATACCATTGAGTAGAACAATGCAAACTCCAACATTGTAGCGTCAAATAACACTCAATGTCATATCCAAATCATCCCAAGATTCAAACACATACAAACCATTAAAGAAAACAACACTATTCAAAACACACTTTTCATCCAATTTCTAGAATCTTTAAAGAAAATCATCCCACAATTGTCCTAAACATGCGCATATACTATCCAGAACACATTTAGCACACAAATTCAAATAAATTTTGAGTTCCTCAAGAAACAAAAATTCTTATATCTTTAAAATCATCAACTTTCTCATCCATTATATTCAAGCAAAGGATCATGCACTCATGCACAAAAGGTCAGAATCGACCTAACCATAACGAAGAATCATCATGAAATCGAGGTTTGTTCTAAACCCAAAAGTTCACCTTAAATTTTGGACTAAAAATCAGATGTTTCGATAGAATACCTTTGTTAAAAGCAAAACTAATGGTAGAAACATATATAGAGCTAGGAAAACTGAATGAAGTACTCTACTAATTCACAAGTATCAATTGATATCGAGAGAATTATGGTGGTTTTTAAATTTCCGCATAAGACAGAAAAAGAAATGAAGAAGAGAGAAAAAGATGATCTTGGCGTGGCTTTGATCCAAATTTCGATGAGAACTATCGTGGTTAAAAAAATGTTTTTTGTTTTAAATTATTTGAAATTAAACTGGAAATAAACAAAAAAATTGAATTTGGTTGGCGTCTCAGAGAGATCTATCAATCACGTATACTGGTATGGACACCGTCCATCATATCAATCCATTCTACTCAAAAAAAATTTCGCCATTGTTGTTCACCGTTAAAACACTCCTTACACTTCTCTGTCTGCTTCATCTTCTAGTCCTTGTGAAACGGCTTCAAGTATGGCATTATATCCTATCACTAACTATGTTTCTAATTTTATTTTCTTAGCAAACCAGAAGGCATTTTTAGTTGTCATCACTTCGACAATAGAACCTATTTCCTTTAAAGAAGTAGTGGATCAGAAATTTTGGAACGATGCTATGAAGTTTGAGGTTGTTGCCTTAGGAGATAGTGGCACTTGGAACATCACATATTTGCCTCCCAAAAAGGAAGTCATTGAGGTAAGGAGGTGTATAAAATAAACTATCATTCAGATCGAACCATAGAGTTAGAAAAAGCTCGCTTGGTTGCACTAAAAATATCTAAGAGGAAGATATCGATTACACTGACACGTTTGCTCAAGTGGCAAAGATGTTTGTAACAGAGGCTCACCTCAGAACAGAGCACAAGAGCTCAGCAAACAGAAAAACAGAGCAGAAGTTGTAACTAAAGCAGAGACATACTCTCATGGGCCAGAACAAGAGTCTGCAAACAGGCCCAAGATGAAATCACCAGATTCAGCCAAGGCCAAAGCCCACTTACTGTCTACCCATCAACGGTCATCTTCTTCAACGCCTCCGATGACGACAAAACCAGAAGATAGAAACAAAGCTGAAATCAAGGTTTGCCAGCTACAGAGAAAGGACAATTTGATTCCGTTAAGCAACAGATATGACTGCCTCGGATCGGACGATGACACACAGGATCGCGACATCTGTCACAAGATCTAACCCTTACTTTCTGCTACTTATGTAAACCTTTGTGCTCTGTAAAACGATGAACAAGAATGAATCAATAAACACAGAAATTTCAATTTATTTCTAAAGGCATAGCCTTTTTTATATGGTATCAGAGCCCATGGAAGTATCCATGGAGACCTATACTTTCCCCACCTTGAACATCTCAAATTGCGTCACAGTAAAGCTCACTGAGAAGAACTATGTTCTGTGGAAGAATCAATTCGAATCCTTTCTTTCAGGACAAGATTTGCTGCGATTTGTTACCGGATCAAGAGCTAAGCCGCTGCAAACTCTCTCCGTTCCTGGGATTAACGGTACGACAACTCCGGTTTCGAATCGTGAATATCACCCATGGCTAAGAGTTGATCAAATCATTAGAGCCTGGATTCTGGGTTCCTTATCCGAAGATATCCTGTCGGAGGTCATCAACAACGAAACATCTCACGAGATCTGGATGGCTCTAGCAAACCACTTCAACAAAGTATCCTCATCTCGCTTGTTTGAGCTTCAACGGAGACTACAAACTGCTGCAAAAAGGGATAAGATGATGAGTGAGTACCTCCGTGAAGTGAAGAACATATGCGAACAACTCGCATCCATCGGGAGCCCCGTCAACGAAAGGATGAAAATCTTTGCCGTGCTTCATGGGTTAAGCAAAGACTATGAACCCATAAAGACAAGCATCGAAGGGTCAATGGACTCTTTCCCAGCTCTAACTTTTGACACCGTAACTCACAGACTGATAAGTTACGACGACAGGCTTCAAAGCTACGAGACAGACAACACCCTCTCACCTCACTTAGCCTTCAATGTGAGCAGAACCGTTGAGTCTGCCATGAGTTTCAGACCAAGCTACAGAGGCAGAGGGGGTCTGTATGGAAGATTTGGAAGAAGCAGAGGACGCGGCACATTCTCTACCAGGGGCCGCGGATTTCATCAACAAATCTCACCAAGCTTGAACACATCCAGTAACTTTGGTCATGAGACCAAGCCTATATGTCAAATATGCGGCAACGAAGGTCATAGAGCATTGAAGTGTTGGCACCGCTTCAATAACGCATACCAAAGTGAGGAGTTACCAACTGCCTTAGTTGCATTACGAATTACGGACGTGACAGAGCACTCGGGTCACGAATGGTATCCGGACACCGGTGCCACAGCCCATGTCACAAACTCACCGGCTCATCTTCAACAAGCAGAACCATACTTTGGGAATGACTGTGTAATGGTCGGCAGTGGCGAGTTCTTACCCATAACACACACCGGCTCGACTTCATTACCATCAACCTCAGGTATGTTCAAACTCAAAGATGTATTAGTGTGTCCCAACATTGCTAAATCATTACTTTCGGTCTCTAAAATCACCAAAGATTACCCTTGCTCGTTTGAGTTTGATTGTGACAATGTGGTTGTTAGGGACAAAAGAACAAAGAGGTTGATAACCCTGGGCCCAAGCGTTGATGGTCTTTACGTTCTTGAAGAGAATGACCTGATTCCCAAGCTCAATGCACCCGAAGCTTTGTTCTCTTCAAGACAGCGGTCCGCTAGCAAAGAAGTTTGGCACAAGAGACTTTGTCACATCAACGACAATGTTCTTCAACACTTATCTACCAACAAGCTTATCACACTTAATAACAATATCTATAGTATGTGTGAAGCTTGTAAACTCGGGAAGAGTTCTCATTTACCTTTTTCGGTTTCTACCTTTGTTGCATCTAGACCTTTGGAAAGGATTCATTGTGATCTATGGGGACCGACACCCATAACATCTTTTCAAGGATTTCAATATTATGTTATCTTTATCGACAATTGGTCTCGGTATTGTTGGTTATATCCACTCAAGAAGAAGTCGGATTTCTTCACAACGTTTTGCGGTTTTCAAAACTTAGTGGAAAATCAACTACAAACCAAGAATGGGATCTTTCAATGCGATGGTGGTGGTGAATTTATGAGTAACCAATTCTTGTCAAGATTAAAAGATTGTGGAATCCAACAGTTCGTGTCGTGCCCGCACACGCCCGAACAAAACGGTATAGCCGAAAGGAAACATCGAAGTATAACGGAGTTGGGACTTTCAATGCTTTTTGATAGCAATGTCCCTCAACGTTACTAGCTGGAGTCCTTCTTCACGGCCAATTATGTGAGCAATCTACTACCATCTTCAGCCTTGGATGACAAACAAAGTCCTCACGAGAAACTCTTCAAGAAAGCACCCGACTACTCGTTCCTAAGGTCATTCGGCTGCGCGTGTTACCCAGCCTTGAGGGATTACTCGATGAACAAGTTTGATCCTCGCTCGTTACTATGCGTGTTTCTTGGGTACAACGATAAGTACAAAGGATATCGATGCTTATATCCACCTACGGGAAGAATCTATATAAGTCGGCATGTTATATTTGATGAACTTAACTTCCCGTTTTCTCGCAGGTACAAACATCATCAATCGGCTAATACTCCCCTGCTCGATGCTTGGCAAAAAGGAATCACTTATTCTGCTCAGCCTCTGACAAAATTGCAAGAACCTGAAAACACAACAAGTGAACCTTCTCAGCCTCATCCTCTTCCCTTACAGCTCATAATTCCTTCCTCTCCAACGCCTCCCACAGAAACTCAAAACCGGACAGCCTCTCCACCAACTCAGTTCACGCCAACGACTGAAAACAGAGTGGTTTCTACTAAAGATGTGAGCGTGTGTTCTGAGCGTACGGCGAGCTTTGATCTCGATCCTATTGGCGACAGCGCACACTCACAATCAAACAGGTCAGACCACTCTGAACAATCGGAGTTTGCTGAAACTTCTCAACACCAAACATCACCAATCTCCCAACCTGAAAACAGAGGACACCCAATGATAACAAGAGCCAAAGTCGACACATTCAAGCCTAACACAAGGTACGCGTTACTCACCAGCAAAGTGGCCTTTCCTGAACCCAAAACCGTCACGGAAGCACTAAAAGATCCAAGATGGAGTGATCCCATGACCGAAGAAATATCAAATTGTCATGAAACAAAGACATGGTCACTCGTGCCTTACTCACCCAATATGAATGTAGTGGGATGCAAGTGGGTATTCCGGACAAAACTCAATGCCGACGGAACCTTAGACCGAAGAAGAGCAAGGCTAGTAGCCAAGGGGTTTCACCAAGAAGAAGGAATTGACTATCTCGAGACGTATAGTCTGGTAGTTAGATCATCAACCGTGAGAATCATACTTCATGCAGCCACTATTATGAATTGGAGTACAAAACAAATGGACGTAAAGAATGCTTTCCTTCACAGAGATCATACCGAAGATGTATACATGGTTCAACCCGTCGGCTTTGTGGATAAAGCAAGACCGAATCATGTTTGTAATTTTCACAAATCCCTCTACGATTTGAAACAATCTCCGTGAGCATGGTACAACAAGTTTAGTACCTTCTTACTAGAGTTCGGATTCATTTGTAGCATCAAGGATCCATATCTCTTCATATGCATTCAAAACAAGGACGTCATCATGCTACTACTTTATGTTGACGATATGTTGATCACCGGGAATGAATCGGACATGATGAAAGAGCTTCTTGACAAACTGAATTCTCAGTTTCGAATGAAGGACCTGGGAAAGTTACAATACTTTCTTGGAATTCAAGCACATCACCACACCGATGGATTGTTTCTTTCTCAAGAACGATATGCGGAAGATCTCTTGCCTCTCACGGGAATGTCCGAGTGTACAGCTGTCTCCACACCGCTACCTCTCCAGCCCGACAGAGTCACCGAGAACAACCCTGAATTCCCCAATCCAACTTACTATCGAAGCATTGTGGGAAAGTTACAATATCTCACACTAACAAGACCCGACATCCAATATGCCGTTAACTTCGTTTGTCAAAGAATGCAAGCTCCTCGGGTCTCAGACTACAACCTGGTCAAAAGAATTCTCCGATACATCAGGGGTACTGTGAACATGGGGATAACCTTTAATCGCAACACTGATTTTATGTTAAGAGCATATAGCGATAGCGATTGGGCGGGTTGCAAAACTACGAGAAGATCCACGGGAGGCTACTGTACATACCTTGGGAATAACCTCATCTCGTGGTCTTCAAAGAAACAAGACTCTGTCTCAAAGAGCTCGACTGAAGCAGAATACCGATCTCTCTCCGAAACCGCCTCGGAACTCACCTGGATGTGCTCGATTTTGAAAGAGATTGGAGTTCCCATTCACCAAACCCCTGAGCTATTATGTGATAACCTGTCGGCTGTGTATTTGACCACTAATCCAGCCTATCATGCAAGGTCCAAACACTTTGCTACTCACTATCATTACGTAAGAGAACGAGTAGCCCTTGGTTCCTTGGTTGTTCATCACATCCCTTCACACCATATGATCGCTGACATTTTTACCAAGCCATTGCCTCACCGTGTGTTCTCTTCCCTTCGGCACAAACTCGGTGTAGCGGTTCCCCCTACTCCAAGTTTGAGAGGGGGTAACAGAGGCTCACCTCAGAACAGAGCACAAGAGCTCAGCAAACAGAAAAACAGAGCAGAAGTTGTAACTAAAGCAGAAACATACTCTCATGGGCCAGAACAAGAGTCTGTAAAAAAGGCCCAAGATGAAATCACCAGATTCAGCCAAGGCCAAAGCCCACTTACTGTCTACCCATCAACGGTCATCTTCTTCAACGCCTCCGTTGACGACAAAACCAGAAGATAGAAACAAAGCTGAAATCAAGGTTTGCCAGCTACAAAGAAAATACAATTTGATTCCGTTAAGCAACATATATGACTGCCTCGGATCGGACGATGACACACAGGATCGCGACATCTGTCACAAGATCTAACCCTTACTTTCTGCTACTTATGTAAACCTTTGTGCTCTGTAAAACGATGAACAAGAATGAATCAATAAACACAGAAATTTCAATTTATTTCTAAAGGCATAGCCTTTTTTATAGTTTGTAGTTCATTTTCTTCTATAAGATATTTTAGGACAAACTGGAAGTATATCAATGGACTTCTATAACGTTTTTTTACACGCTGATCTTAGCGAGGAGGTTTACATGAAGTTTCCACCGGATTTTAAGAGCAGAGGTCTAAATAAAATATCTCATCTCAAGAAATCAATATATGGTCTAAAAGAAACTATGTGGTGTTAGTTTGCTAAGATTAGCTTGGGTCAAAAAGAATTCGGTTTTGAGCAAAGTTACTAGGACTATTCATTGTTCTCATTTACTGAAGATAATATATCTCTTCACATCTTGGTATAAGTGGATGACCTTGTGATTGCGAGCAACGATGTTTCCACCATACACCACGTTAAGAACTATCTCCATAAATGTTTTCACAATAAAGATTTGTACTAACTTACATATTTTTTAGGCATTAAAATAGCTCAAAATTCTGAAGGGATTTTCATGTCTTAAAGAAAATATTTTCTCGACATTTTAAGCGAGATTAGTATACTTAGGGCCAAATTCTCTTCTACTCCGATTAAGGTGAATTACAAGCCTGCTTTATCTGAGAGTAAGCTATTATCCGATCTCACAACGTATCAACATCTAGTTGGTCACCTGATTCACTAGACTTCTACTCGAGCAGAGCTAAGCTACATCATTCATGTCCTCACTCATTTTACGTTAGAAGCCTCTTGAAGATCATTGGACAGCGGCATAGCGTGTTATTTATTACATCAATGGATGTCTTGGTCGAGGTGTTCTTCTATGTTTGGAATGTGATATACAGTATGCGGACTGGTACGTGTGTCTTCTCACACGTCATTCTATCAGCTCTTAAATTGTTCTTCTTGGCCACTCTTTGGCCTCTTGGAAAACGAAGACAAGACACAGTTTCATGTTATTAGTTGTAGCTGAGTATCGCTTTATGGTATTCGCAGTAAAGGAATGAAAGTGGCTTAAATGTTTGTGTAACACCCCGGTTCACCTGGCCAAGGTCCCTCCCGGATCTGTTAACTTTTCCACTAACTTCCCCTTCGCAAACAATCTCCCAGAGCATTCAAATAAAAACTTAAATTAAATACGAGTCTAAAATATCCATCACGAGGACAAATTCATCTTGTTGCTAGGGAGAGCTCCTTATGTGTATGGAGTCTCCTAGCCACAGAAAAGAACATAAATAAACAAAGTAATAAACCGAATCAAAAACATAGAAGAAAATCAACTTAATTAAACAAAACCCGGTCCCCAAAAGAACTGTCCAGTTCCTCCATCATCCATCCAGCTGCTCGTCATACTCACCTGCTGGGGACAAAAAGGGGGAGGGACGGGGGAAGAGAGGGGTGAGTGATAGGGGAATCACCCAGTGAGACATTGAATTGCTAGACACGCAACTCCGCAGAACAGACTTAACATGCATTCAAAGATNAGATAACATAAAATTAACACCAAGCAGACACCTATTGTGTCACAAGCACACATGACATACAAAGATGTCCTAAACAAAGCCCCCAGTTTTCTCCACAAACGCCTTACCCTGCAACAACCACCACAATGACCGGCTAAACTCACACTCCATCTCCCCGGTTTGTGT
>OVAN01014552.1:0-11955 GCA_900406275.1 Anastatica hierochuntica | reverse complement strand
TATATATATATATATATATATATATATATATATATATATATATATACACTTATCTAAAAGAAACACTAAAACAGAGACTACTTAATCAACATTTAAAACTTAACTACACATTTCTGTGGATTGTTTATGCTTCTGTTTTGTTCTTCATGCAATTTGTCAGAAGAACTTAACTTAACTAAAACACTAAAACATACTAAAACATCAATTTAAAAGATCATTAAGAACTAAACTAAAACTTACAACATATATATAACAATGCTTCTATTAATCTCAGAATCTAAAAGATCACCAAGAACTAAGTCGCAATCTCCATTTAGATGGACTAGGTAACTCGAGTCCCTAACCTTTAAGGGCACCTTATCATGAACTGTGGGGACATCCTTCGGGTTCATGATTTAAGGGTAAGATCGAGGAGATTCAAACATGAGAGATCATGGGATCAATCAAAGTTTAAATTATGAAACAATGGAAGCAAATAGCAAAACTTATCTTGAAAACTTAACTAAAAGAAGATGCATCTTTCTGTTGGAATTGCAGGGAATAATTCACCTTTAAAACTTAACTAAAGCTTTGTGCATTTATGGAATGTACTTTGTTAGATATAAGTCAAGTCAAATAGATTTGTAAAGTTACAAATCTACTTCATCTACTTTGTAAAACATGTAGCAACATTAAAACTTCACTAAAACAGATCTTCCTCACCTACTTCCTAAACCAAATCTAAACAGTGATAATAATTTAAAGAAACATTAACTTCATCTACTTTCCTCTATCAAAGCTTCCAGTATAAAACCTACTTCATCTGATTCATCTGATTCATCTCCTTCATATTTCTTCTCTACTTCTTCTCTGTATGGATTTGAATCAAAGCGTATCTTCCTGCTTTTTAGACCTTCTAAATAGTCAACTACCTAATAATGAATATCCAACTCAGTTTATGAGTTCTTCACCTAATCCAACTCAGTTTATGAGTTCTTCTCCCACTCAAGACCTTGGAGGATCTGCTGCACATGCACAAAGTGTTAAGGACCGTAAGCAAAGGTGCAAGTGGTCAACAGTAGAAGACCTGGTCCTAATCAGTGCATGGTTGAACACCTCCAAGGATCCAAAAATTGGAAATGAGCAAAAGGCAGGAACCTTTTGGAAGAGGATTGCCTGTTATTATAATGCAAGTCCCAAGGTGGTTGGTCTGGCAAAGAGAGAGTCAACCCACTGTAAGCAGAGGTGGGGGAATATAAATGAAGGTGTCTGCAAGTTTGTGGGTGCATATGATGCTGCAACAAAACACATGACTAGTGGCCAGAATGAAGATGATGTTTTGAAGGCTGCACATGAGATATACTTCAACGATCACAAGTTGAAGTTCTCATTGGAGCATGACTGGAGGGAGCTAAGGAATGATCAGAAATGATGTGGGACTTATGGAAGTACTCAACAGAGCTCTGGTTCAAAAAGAAAGAGGGTGGGGAAAGAACAATATGTTCAATCATCAGCATCTCTGCCTAGTGTGAATGGAGAGGATGAAGCAATGGCTAGGCCTATGGGTGTTAAGACAGCAAAGGCCAAGGCTAAAAGGTAAATGGGAGGAGAAGGGAAAAATCTGGAAGAGATTCAGACATTGTGGGAGATAAAGCAGAAGGACTTGGCTTTCAGGGAGAAGCTTAGCAATACCAAACTGCTTGACAATTTGGTTGCAAAAACAGAGCCACTTAGTGAATTAGAATTGACTCTGAAAAACAAATTGATTGCTGACATGTTGTCAATGTAATCCTTTAAGTGTCCAAAACCTTTATGAAATGTTCTCTGAGTACTAGTTTAATAGTCACATGCTGTATAATATGGTTTAGAAGAAGTTTGTCTAATAGTCATAGGATGTATAATATGTGTTTTGTGTTATAATATTAACTTGTTTAAGCTCTATGATCCATTTGTCTTACTTGTTATTAACTATATGTTTTTGTTTTTGCATCACAGAGATTACACAAAATCAGAGCAAAAGGCATTAGCTCTAACAGCAACTGAAGCCACTGCAAGCAAAGGTAAGTTTACAAACTGATTGGTCTCATTCCTCTTGTCTTTGTGTAACAAATTGATTGCTGACTTTTCTCTTGGCTCTGTTTCAGACATGGAAGCAAGGGAACTCATTGTATGTGGCCTCTCAGCAAGAGGAATGAGACCACCTCTTAGACAAGAAGAAACAGATGATGATGTTGAGGATATCACACCATCTGAACCTGATGTTGAAGTGGTGGAAATAGAATCAAATGATGAAGAAGGAGAAGAAGAAGTGATGGAGTTAACAAGAGAACAATTCAGGAGGAAGATGGGATACTTGATCAGAGTGGAGGAATCTGAAGATGACATTGAACCTGAGGTGATGAGGATGCTGAAAAGGATGCTTGAGGAAGAGCAGAGGCTGAGAGAGGAGAGGTTGAAGGTGCTGAACTCAGGAATCAAGTTAGAAGAGCGACAATCCTCTATAGGTGATGGTAAGAAGAGGAAGAAAAGAGGTTGAGAGCTATCTTCAACACTTGTATTTTGGTAAGAAGAGGAAGCAAAGAACTTTGTAATTTGGTTTGTGTGTTTTAAACTTTCTGTTTTTGTGTTTCAAAGTTTGTGTTTGTGTTGTTTTTTTTTGTTTCAAACTTGTGTTTGTGTTTCAAAGTCTTGAAACACAAGGAAATTGTTTATAAAAAAAAGTTTTTTTCAAGAACCCATTAGGGGTTCTTACCAAAAACCCAAAAAAACATACGAACCCCTAATGAGTTCTTAGCTAATATTAAATAATTTAATATTAGCTAAGAATCCATTAGAGGTTCTTAGCGATGAACATGCTCATTATAATACAAGGGGTTCTTAAAAACTTAAGACCCCTTGTAAGACCATCCTCAATGGTAGATACTCCCTTGAGTATCTAAAACAATTTTTTAACTAAAAATTAATTCGCGGGCCCCACAGAGTATCTAAAATTACACACAACACTTTTAGATACGGTTCCAAAAGTCTCTAAAATTAGATACAGTTTCTAACTTTTTGAATATTTCTGATTTTAATAATAACTTAAATATTCCCTTGGATACTCATTTAGATACCCATTGGAGGTGCTCTAAAAGGTTTTTAAATAAGATATTTAAGAACCTTTTACAAGGAGTTCTTAAGTTTGTAAGAATCTCTTGTATTACAATATTATTTTATTTTTTTTAAGAACCCCAAAGGATTCTTGCAATAAACATGTCCTTAGAGCACCCGCATCAGCGAAACTGAAGGGGCTCGATTCCCCAACACTTTTTTTTTCTTCTTTTTTACGTTTGATTTTTTTTTTAAAAAAAATAATAATAAAGTAACTAATCGTGGGCCGCCACGTGTCGTGGGGCCCGCGACACAGTTGCTGATACGGGTTCACTCCCAGTAACCTAGAGACAGGTTCATAATCTAGACAATATTATAATATTTTTTTTTAAAAACTGTGTGAACCTGGGTAATAAACCTTTAATGGACATGCTCTTGGGACATTTAATTCTTGGTCAAAGGTCTTACTAGAGTTGAATTGAATTGGCATATTAGTAGTGGTCAAACGAAAAGCATTTGACTGAGTAATAATGATTGGATAGATGTCAACAGAAATAGAATCTTAAACCATATAGTACGATCGAGAATCAGAATAATTTCTGGAATCTCCAACATTATTGTATATAACAACATACATGAATATGCATGACATACAAAGCATATACTAAAATTTTCTGAACTTTTCTCATATTTGCTGTTCTTCTCTTCTTCACCACCAAGAAAAAAATATAACATATTTCAAGCATCTTTACTTAGCATTTTGTTGATCCAATCCATGCACTCATCAAGATCATCAACAACATTATTTCCCCACTCCATGCCATCTCTCTGATTCATAGCTTCTGTATTCATGTATCCGCATGACTCCATCGTATTATGTTGCTGGCTTGTCAACCCTAAATGCATAGCAAAAGAATGATCTTGCTCCTCCATTGTGGTGTGTGGGTTCGAGTCTATAGGTGCATTAGAGGCATAGTCATGGCCAAGAGTCTTCTTGGAGAAAGGAATATTTTTCTCTGAAGAATCATAATTTTCCAACCAAGATGGCATATCCATCTCATTGACATCAATGTCAAAGGAAATCAGATCTTCAATCGGAACATCGTGACCTTCCCCAACAGGAAACAAGCTCGTATCTCCCATATTGGTTTCAAGAGGGACTGTTGTGTCTAAAGCAGCATGACTTGTTCCACACGAAACCAAACCCGCTTGAGTTGGATTGGTCTCATAGGAAGTTATATTCTGAGAAAGAGTATAACCTTCATTATATAAACCCCAATCCATCTGGCTTGTGTTGGTTTCAGGAGGGATTTGATAAGCCATTGCAGAAGAGACAAAACCAACATGGTTTGTATTAGGTTTTGGAAAAACCATATCTTGAGGAAGAGCATAATTTTCTCCAGAAGAAACCCTACCAATATGGTTTATATTGGAAACCATATTTTCAGAAGGAACATAACCTTCTCCTGAAGAAACCCAACCCATCTGGTTTGTATTGGTTTCAGGAACAATCATGTTCATATCAGTTTGGGGAAGAACATGACTTTCTGTTGAAGGAATCCAATCCATCTGGTTCATATTGGTTTCACGATGACTATAGTTTTGTGTTGATGGGATCCACTCCATCTGGTCCATAATATTGGTCTCTAAATGGTCTAGAATAAATTCTAGAGGAAAATTATAATTTTCTCCCATAGTTTGAGGGACATAAGGATCTGGTATAGAAGTAGGTTCTAAATCTATTGGATTCCTATGGGCTTCACCAATCTGTTGGGGATTACAAATCCTAGCAGACTCCATACGAAATCCGCGGGTGTTAGATGGTTCACCAGGAAGGTTATCACTATTCAAGCCAGTTGAAATCAAACCAGTATGGTTAGGATCATTGGTGGAAGGAATATTGTAAAGTGGGTTGTTACTTGTGGCTGAAGGAACAGCTGAAACCAGACCAGTATGGTTATGATCATCGATGGAAGGAATGTTGTGAGGTGGGTTGTTACTTGTGGTTAAAGGAACAGTTGAAACCAGACGAGTAAGATCATCGGTTGAAGGAATATTGGGAGGTGGATTGTTACTTGTAGATAAAGGAACATGACTGACCTCCATGGGTGAATTGTTTGGCACGCAACCAAAAAAAGGGTGATCATCACTCACATCCAATTTTCCTCCTAGTTGAAACTTTGGCACCTTTACATTTTTCCAGCCAGCAGGTTTCTTAAATGAATCTGTAATAAATAGAGATATTAACATATTACATATATGATATGAAATGATGAAATAATAAAGTGTAATATGTATAATATGAATGAACACTTACATCTAGGGCTGAATGATGCGGAGGACTTTTTCTTTTTGAGAGAGTACCACAAGGAGTTATATGAAATGAGATTCTCCTTTAAGTAGGATGCTTTTAAAGGATACTCATAGTCCGCAGGGTATGAAAATGTTTTATCTGTCGTCGATTTACATTCATCCTTTGAAATTGTATCGCATATTCGGTCAACTTGAGTTTTGTATTTCTGAAACATTTATAGATTGAGAGAGGGTTATAACAATTAATATACAATTTTAAGAGAATTATATATGATAGAGATGAACCTGAAGGTGGCTACCAACTTGACGATGAGTCAAGTTTGGGTCATTGATAACCCTTAGTATGGCTTTGGGACGAGACTCTGCGTAATTGAATTAAAGGATATATATAAGAAAACGATAGACACAAAGAGAAATATTAGTCAAAGATGAAAGTAGAATAATGTTTACTTTGATCACCCAAGATGGAGATGGCAGCTAAAAACTTCATGTGACGATCATCAGTCCATACATTGCATTTTCTTCCAAAATGAATATCCATTTTCTTCTCTTCCTCTGTCTTATTCTCATTCTCATTGGGATACAGTACCGATTTGTTTTTGGGTTCAACATTTGCTATATCTCTTCTCTTTTGGTAGGTTTGAGAAGTTGGGAATGCTTCCATGAAGGATCGACGCCTTCCTAGCAAAGATGCCTGACCGATTCTCTGCCTCCTAATGGATTTCCTGAAAGCTTCAATAATGTCATCTTGTTTTTTAGTTAAATTGATTTTCTCTAACTCTTGGCTCTTCTTAGTTGAGACATGTTCCCACAGGTTTTTGATGTCGTCCTCAGAAATTGGCTTCTTTAGACTAAGACATGCTCTGTTCAACAAAATATCCGATGCTTTCTTCGTCTCTATATTAGAGCTGATCACTTTTAATGTGAAACAAGGAAAACTAAAGTTAACTTGTGGAAGAAGCAAATAGTAAACGGGAGAGAGAGAGAGAGAGAGAGAGATGTGTACGTATGAGAGCAATGTGTTCCTGAAGTAAAGCAGCGAGAAGTGAAGGCGAGTCGATGTGAGGCATCTCAGTGTTGGCTATGACTAGTCCGATGTCCTTCTCTGCTTTGATTATCGATATAGCCTCACTTGCCACGTTCACATTCATCACTGGTACATCCATTTATACATTAGGTTTTGTTACTATAAAGTTTTATATTGGATTAAATTGAAGAAAAATTAGTCAATGAAGATTTTCAGTTGTTTTTATCTCTAGTTATTTACAAAAACTTGTAAGCAGAAAATAAAATTATTAATATACATATATTAGGAGAAACAAAAAAAAAAAGAAAACATAAACCGCATATTATTGGTTATATATTTAACAATCTGTGAATCTAATTATAATAATTTTATATATTAAAGTTTGAAAACACTTACTATTCTGTATCAAAATTCAACGTTGTTACGTTTAAAATCCAAATACTACCGGATTTTGAAGACATTCCACAAAAACACATGAGTATTGTTTTCGAGAGAAAAAAAATGAAAAACCGGTTATTAGTTATATTTAGTGATATACAAATCTAATACATAAACTTTTATTTATTAAAAATTGGAAAATATTTTATAAATCAAAAATACATTTTATGTCAAAATTCACCAGATATTTTTAAAAATCCACAAATAATATTTGGATTTGAAGGACATTAGACTTTTTGACAAAAGCACATTCTTGATATTTTCAAGAGGGAATTAGAAGATACTTATTTTCAAATAAATAATTAAGATATAGTGCACCAGTTAGGAACAAATGTATATATTACTATTTGATTTTGATTTTTCTGAAAATTAATACATAACAAACGGAAAAGATCGAGAAATTAAAAAGTATAATGAGGATTATAATCAACGGGAGAATTTTTTACAAACGACAAAACTTGAGATAACAAATGAAACCATTAAAAATGAAACATATCGATATGTAATAATATAAAAGGTATAAATATAAAAATGTTTTACAAATTAAGATTAGATGTTTTACATGCAGATTGTTTGATTTGAAGTGTTCAACTTTTATTTCATGAATTAGAATTTGTAGACATTAAATCTTTTAGTTGGGTTATCAATTACGAAGTGATATTTTAATTAATGTATAGTTGCGAAAAAAAAAATGAGTTGTTTTTACCTTTATACGAAAATGGTTCAAGCATTGAAGTGAGAGATGCAATTGATTTAGTGTCATGATCCATGAGTAGAATGGAAATATCATTGCTACAGGCAGAAGCTCTGTTTTTGACTGAATTCAAGGTCAAATTGTTAGTCATTTTCTCGAAAAAGTTTGCACAAAAGATGATTGATTGAAAGTTTGAAAAAGTGATTGAGTTAGAGAAACTACTTCGTTCACATATATAGAGGGAAGAATAGAAAGTGCCGACCCAACTTAGTCATATATTGCAATCTAATTAAAGGCCAATAGAAACAAAGTTCTTAATTTCCTACTCAATCTATTGTAATCTATCATTTGACCTATGATATATATTATAGTGTATTATGTCTACAATACCTTATTTGTTGAGTATAGTCGAAAATTTTATCGAACATCTCATGGTTTGAATTATGGTGCGAAAAGCTTATTTTGATGGTCAAAACTTTTCTAATAACATAACAGAAATATTTTTATTTTTTTCAATTACGTTGAATAAAATTAAATATTTATCAGAAATAATATAAATCATTTGACTATTAATTAAATTTTTATGATATTCGTCGACTGAATAGAATCTATATATAGTTAGTCGATAATTGATTTACAAATTTTGACCTAGAATGGTTTACTAATTGTCCACATTTAATTACATGTTGAAAAAAATATTCAACTTCGTGTGTCAATTAATTCTGTACGTAAAATTATTATTTCTTCTGTTTTTCAAAAAGTGTCGTTTTCTTTTTGTTAAATTTCATAAAGTGTCGTTTTGAGATTTTAATTTTGTTTCAAAAAGAGTATCGTTTTACATTTTCGGTGCAAGTTTATAAGTTAAATTCCGGTTTTAACCTCACTGTTTTAATGTATTAATTGGAAAGATGATTTTTTAAAAAATATTAATAAAGAGTATGTAAGATTTTTTTACAGTTTTCGTAGTATGTGTGAAAAATGACAGAATGACACTTTTTGCGAATCACTTTTTGCGAATCAGAGGGAATATAAATTATTTAGTATTATATGTTCTGTTTTTATATTTTCAATATTAATTTCTGATTAAAAATTAATTTCTGATAATATCAAATTTGACCTAAAAATAAAAGTAGGGTCAAAATCTTAAACTTTAACTAATGAAAAGTTATATAAAATATGTTTATATTTTCTTTTGGTGAATGTCTGTTTTAGATTTATGAAAGCATAAAATATTTCTTTAAAACTTAAGTGACTTGCCATACATATTCTACCATTATGGTGACAAAGATCTACGGTAGTTGTGTTACCAAACGAATCTAATATGTTTTACAATTCCATCCTTACCATATTTCGATAGATTTAATTTTATTTAATATGTGGAGAAATATATTTCCTGGTCAACTATAAACCTTTATGTAGTTTCCATATTGTCATTGACACTAAAAAATTTAAGAATAAATAATGTCTAAAGTAATGACCACTGCTGATGGAACTCAAAATCCAACTTAGAACCAAAGTGTTCAATTCGCGATGTAATTGTTCAAAAATGGTTGTTTTTTAATGAATGTGAGTACAATGTAATACAATGTGAAAGCTACTTTAGGTGCCCAATGTGTATCTCGATCCCCTTCTTTGTGACCTCCTTTCTCCTTTTATAAGTGCCAGCTAGATCGTAACCGTTGTTAGATTTCTCCGGAGAATCTCCCTCCATTAATGTGTGGGTTAATGGCCTTTGATTTTGTTGACCCTGCCGCTGACCTTGAATATATGGACCTCCCATCTCTTCTAGGCCCACGATCTTCTAGCTCTTCTATCTTTTTCCATCCTCTTTTTCATGGAGGGCCTTTGAGACCTGCTTTCCGATTTCTGGTTTAGTCCTGGAGGCATTTGAACCGAGTTTGGATGAGGTGGAATCCACCTCCATCAGGAGCCCCCCACTTGAAGCTCGCAGGGACAATCAGAGAAGGATTCCTTGAAATCGAATCCTTAGTTGATTTCGCCTTGACGAGATTTAGAATTTAAAAAATCCAAATCCCGGTTTAAATGGAACAATTCCTTAATTGATTCTTTCTTGACGATATTAGATTGAAATTTCCCGATTCTGTTTAAGTCAATCTGAGTTACCTTATCTGAACCGAGTTTCTGTGATTTGACCAATTTCTCATGGACCGATTTGGGAAAGATTTGATTTGATTTGACATGGGTCCCGCTGCAACAGTTCCGCCGCCCACATCATCAGCTAGAAACGTGTCATTTAAAAGGTTAGTGCTTTGTTCCTCTTCCTCTTCTGTGCTTCAACTTCTCCTGCAAAGAAAAGGTTAGTGCTTTGTTCCTATTTCTCTAATTTTCTTCATTTTCCTTGTTGGTCTCTTTCTCCTGGGCTCTCCATATCCCTTTCTTCTTTCGCCGTCGCGATTACTCTTGCAAGGGACTACAATGGACCCAGAGGCTACACTTATCCGCAAAGGGTCCTCGAACCGTCCTTCTTCCTCCTCCGCCTTCGTTAGTGAAACTCTTGGGTCATCAGGAGAGAGGCCTTTGCAAGATTCACCTCCCGTTACCATGCCTTTTCACCGTCTAGATCCTGAAACTGATAGGAGAGGCGATGTTCCACGCGCTCTGCCTGACGATGATGACTTTCAGGGGGAAAACAAACTCCCCGTTGTTCCTGCAATTCCAATTGCCGTCGCCGGCGCGATGGAGTTCTTCGACGCTGCTCCCACGACCAGTACCATTGAATCCATATAAGCCTTAAGAGAATCCTACGACCAGTACCACTGAAAACAAACTCCCCGTTGTTCCTGCAATTCCTGATATGGTGGTAATCCAACTTTCAACGACTGACGAAAGACCCTGGACTCCCCCTCTGGGGTACTTCTGCGTCTACGAGTCCTATTTCCTCAGCAACCATTTCTGTTTCCCTCTCCACGACCTTCAGGTGCTGTACTGCCGCCGTCGCTAAATTGCCATCTCCCAGCTGACCGTCGGAAGCATCAGGACCATCCTTGGACTCTTGGTCGTCGCTGTTGAGGCCAACGTTATACTGGGAGTCCAGCCTAGGAGCCGGTCGCCCCAAGCCCAACACCAATAAATCAAGGCAATTCTATGTTTCTAGGCGCCCCAAGCCAGTAAAGCTTCCAGAGAGCAAGGTTGACAATGAGAGCATGCCTACTTCTACATTCTTGCTGATTCCAATTCCCTCCCAGAGCGTTTCGCTGATTCCACACGCAGGCTGTGGAACCTTGAGGTCGGTAGGTGACCTCTTCGGTTTATCTGTTCCTGGTGGGTCTTGAATGGGACTTAACGCTAATCCCTTTTCTTTTTGTTTTGCAGTTCGACCTGAGCCCAAGAAAGTCGGGACTTCCTTAACTTGGAGGAAGACCTTGCTGCTCTGAAGAGAGTCGATAACAAAGCTTAGATCTACTTCAACTCTACCCGCATCGCCAATGCTCTTGCCACTCTAGCAGCTACGGAAAAGAAACTAGAACCTCCTCCTCCTCTTTGCATCTGTCCTTCTACTGAGATGGTGCGCCCGTCAGTCCAGCTCCCGAACATAGAATAGCGAGCTGCGGAAGCTGCTCGCAATAGGGCTTAAAGAGAAAGAGCTGCTGCTGAGAAAGCGGAGGGTGCTCGAGCTGCAAACCAGAAAGCAGTAGAAGAGAAAGCTGCAGCTGAAGAGAAAGTTTCAAAGGAAAAAGACGAAGAAGAAGAGACTGCCAGGCTGTGGGCGGAGAAGGACCAGCATGAAAGGGAGGGCGTGCCGACATTCAGCTTGTTGACCTTCCTGAGAGCAGTGAGCTTGCCTTTCCTTCTGCCCGTCGATCTCTCGAGAGGACCTCAGAGAAGCCTTCTAGCAAACCTAGCTCCACCGTCACTCTCGGTCTGACGGCGCCTCCTCCTCTTCCACCTAGGGTTGTGGAAGACCCTCTCGTAGCTTTCGGGAGGGAGACTGCCCTTGCCAAAGTCAGAGATATTACAAATAAGAGAAAAGGCAAAGACTCCTCCTCCCGGTCTTCCAAACATATCCCTGCCAAGAAGGCTTTGTGTTCGACTCCCTCCGGGAGTCACGACTCTGGTTCTAAGAAAAGGACCGACCCTACCTCTGTTGAGCCTGCAAAGAAACAAAGGACTGATGACAGGAAATCCCCTGATCGTTCGAGGTCGGAAGAGATGAGAACTTCTGACCTACAGAGGTCAGAGTCTAGGAAGTCGAAAGACAAAAGATTTCCCAAGGATGCCGAGCCCTTGACCTTTTCTTCCCAACCTGATACCCTAAATGAGATAGGGGACTATGCCTTCAAGTTCAACTTTGCCGGACTCTCTTCCCTCGCTGAAGACAAGGCTGCTTCTGAGGCTCTGTGCCGGAGCATGATGTACATACAATTTCATGCATATTTTAGTGTGTTTTAGCTTA
>OVAN01014551.1:0-11956 GCA_900406275.1 Anastatica hierochuntica | reverse complement strand
TTGAGAAGGGGTAATCAAGTGGCTAACTAACAATGAAGGAGTCAAGCAAAATAACAAGTCTCACAACTATGGAATCATTACTAGCCTAATCCACTCTCATAACAATAGGCCATTTCCATATTGATGACATTCACTCACGCTCTCGCTTTATTGCAAATGATAAATCAATTAGGAATCATTAAGAACAAATCCAAGAACTCAACCTCATGACTATGGAATCAATGCTTGAACTAATACCACTCTCATGGCTAAAAGTCATATTTACAAGCTAACATATTTCACTCATGCTCTCGCTTTGTTGTGATCATTTAGCAAGCAATCATTAAGTCTCAAGTCTACTAGAATTCCTAGTATAGGGAGATCGATTTAGGTGGGGTGTCACAAGTCTCAACTAAATATAAACATAGGTAAAGTAAAGAGTAATAAAATTGCATAAATAAAAGCAATAAGAAAGGCAAGCAATAAAGTAAAGTGCGATAGAGAGATGAACTTTAAGTGAAATCAATGTAGAAGATCGGATCTTGAGACATAGCAATTGGTTTGAGGTCGATCTAGAACTATATTGGACTTTGCTAAGGCTTTATTAGAGGTTAAGAGTTATTTCTAGGTCAAGGAACCCTCCTTTGTTGACTAATCCACTCTCATGGCGAAGATTTATTCACCCATAGACATTACAAGGCTCAACTCTCACTTTTTGCCTATCTAAACATGTAAGTGATAGTAATCTACAAGCCCTTCTAACCATATAGCACCTAGGTAACATCCACTCTGATGGGCTCAAGTGAAAAACATAGATCTTATTCACTCAAGCATTTCATCGAACACTTACTAGGCGCTAATGTGAAAACAATGAACTTTCAAGGGACTAAACAAGATCTAGTAGGAATCTACGCCAAAAACAACCCTAGTCATCCATTACAACTCTAGATCTAACCCTAACCTACTAAATCTTAAGATCCTTGGAAGATCTACTCACTAAGATCCATGGAAATCCAAAGACAAATATTGGGAGTTTGAGCTTCCAAGCTCTGAGATTAAGAAGATAAAGAAAGAGATGGAGAAGAGAAACACAAATCTAAATTAAAGAAACCAAATACTTATTACAAGATTTTAGGTCTTCAAAATAGAGAGAAAGAACAATTAATAATAGCAAAGTTGTTCAAAGGTATGTTCTTGGAGGCTAAGAGGATCTATTTATACTAAAGGGGGAAGAGGTGTTTCCCTAAAACCAATTATTTCCGTCTGTGCGTGCCACTATCGACCTAATGCATGTGGCTATTGACCATCGGGTCGATAATGGCATGCATTAGGCAGCAGGGTCTCAAATACATGTAGTTATCGTCATCATGCATGCCACTATCGACCTGCAGGTCGATAGCCACATGCATTGGCAGTCTTTGGCTTGTTCTTTTGCCCTTTGATAGCCTCTTTGTTTCCACATACTCCCTATGCATATAGATCCTCTTTTTTTTGATATATTGACTTCAAAACAACCTTGAATCCATCTCTTGAGCCTCCATTGAGCCACTCCAAAAGTTGTACCTACAAATGCAAGAATATGTATGCAAATGAAACTAATCCTAAAACTAGACTCTAGACTCAAACTATATGGATTCTAAGGCTAAATGCAATATTTACATCCTAAAAGTGAATAAAACTAAGCTAAAATGCAACTAAATAAGCATGAAATAATGTACACATCAACATACTCTTAGCTCCTAAAGCTCGAAGTTCATATGGATCAAGGTCCATATTTCCCATCATCAGTATGATGAAGTTCTTGATATCTCCATGTTGAGTGTTGATTTAATAGGTTTTATGGCGAAATCGCCCATTTCGCCTTCTAGCATCTTGTTCTTCATAAGAAGGTCATTGTGAATCCTTTTGAGTTTGAAATCATTCTTCACAATGTCATTAGAATCACTACACTTAAGATTCTCCACATGCTCTTCTTGATGCTCAAGTATTCTTTCTTTCAATGCCATAGTCTGAATTCTTTGGTTTGTTCGGTTTCTTCAATTTGAAGATCTTCTTCGGAATGGGCTGAAGATCTTTTCTTGATAGAATCTTCCACTGCAGTTAGAGAGTCTTCCATGGTCTGTAACCTAGATTTAAGATCTCCAAACTTCTTACTTAGGTCAAAGTGCATGCTATCGAGCTTCGTTTTGAACGTTTCCTTCGCTTATCTTTATCTTTAAATAGTTGTGCCACAAAGTCTTCAATTGTACACTTGAGAGACTCCTTTTGCACGTGATTATGAGATTGAGAAGGCTATGGATGTGGCTGGTAAGGCGTGGGAATGTGGTTTTGACGATGAACTGCATGTGCAGAAAATCTCGGGAGCTCATAGTTATCGAAGTTCCTTTGATTCTCCTGAGATTTTTTCCATGCTTGTTGTTGTGAATGATGATGGTTATGATTTTCCAGTAGCATAGGACTTGGAAATACTCTCCAATTGTAGGATGTTTGCTAGATCGTAGTAATCTACCATACTCTTGTTAAGTTTGATAGTTATCTTCCTCCGAATGAAACCATGATCTATTTCTTGGAAAATACAACATCTCTTCTCTTTGATTTCGGTATCGTTGATTATCTTGAGGGTTGTAGCTCCTTAAAAACATGATACCTTGTTAGGAAATTAAGATTCGTCATTGTATTTCCTTAAAACAAGAGACACAAATGCAAAAGTGAATTGTTCCGAGAAGTGTTTCGAGAAAGTAGGAGGCGATTAGGTCAGCGTTTTTCTTGTCATCTTTTCCTGGTGGCACCGCCTCTCTTGGGAATTTCCGATGGGGTTTCAATGGCTGTGGTTGATGCCATAGCTGTTGTAGTAGAAAAGGAGGGAGCAGTAGTGGTTGTTAATGAGAATCGGCCCTCGTGGGCTTCGGTTGCAGGATCTAGTTTGGGTAATTTGAAGAAGCACGTTCTGTCTTTGTATGAGGAAGGAAATTTCGAGATCCCTGACGAGATCTTGGATGATCCCAATCATCTCTAGAAGAGTTTTTTGATTGCTCGTTTTTTTGGACACGACGCCTCATGTGGCAAATATTCATTTTATTGTGAATAAAATATGATATTTGGGAGACAAGACCCTGAAGATTGACGTTCATGTTGTCAATGCGACTATTGTGAAGTTTCGCATTGTCGACCCAGTGATTCGTCGGAAGGTTCTTCAGAGAGGGGTTTGGAACATTGCGGAGGTTCCTATGGTTTTGTCTGAATAGAGTCTGGTTGTTATGGAAACTCAGCCGGTATTGAACTATGTTCCCTTGTGGGTGAATCTTAAGAATGTTTCGGGGAAACTTTTCTCGGAAAAGGGGTTAGCTTTTATTGCTAGTGCAGTTGGTGAGCCCAAGAAGCTTCATCCGGACACACTGGCTTACACGAGTTTTGATAAAGCGCGAGTCTTCGTAGTTGTAGATCTTACAAAAGATCTTCCTACAAAAGTTTCGTTAACAAACAAGAGGGGTTTTTCTGCGAAGGCTGATGTTTCGTATCCGTGGCTGCCACCGCATTGGGTGGCATGTAGTAAGTGGGGGCATAAGAGTGAAGTCTGTTTGTTAAAAAGGAAGGGCAAGGACGTGGCCTCAGAGAGCAATTCTCAGACTCGTGGTACAAACCAGTGGGTTCCTAAGGTTGGAATGTGCGGGGTTTTAATAAAGTATATAAGCACCAGTTCGCACGAGAATGGGTTTTAAATTCTGGTTTCAAATTTGGTTCTATCTTGGAGACGTGTATAAGTAAAGAGCGGGCTGCTACGATTGCAAACTCTGCTTTCCCAGGCTGGTCCCTGCTCACTAACTATGAGTACAATCTGCGTGGTCGCATATGGGTTCTATGGTCTGACCAGGCGTTGCGTACACCAATGTTCAAATCAGGCCAGCCCATTACTTGTTCTGTTTTAGACCCATCTATTGAGGAGGAATACTATGTTTCTTTTGTTTACGCGTGGAACTTTGCCGTTGAGAGAAGGCAATTGTGGGCTGATTTGCAAGCTCGTCATGACTCTCCAATCTTTCAGCGAAGAGCTTGGTTGATACTTGGTGATTTTAACGAGATATTGTCCACCTCAGAGCATTCAGGGGAGGGAGTGGTCACGGCTGGTATGCGGGAGTTTCAAGGGGCGATGTTGGATTACTCCTTTATGGACTTGCTGTTCTATGGTGTGCATTTTACTTGGTTGAATCATCAAGATCGAAATATGATAAGTAAGAAATTAGATAGAGCATTAATAGGGGATCGTTGGCTATCTAGCTTTACCTCTATTTGTGTCTCATGTTGCTTTATATCGGTTCTCTCGTTAACTTAAATGGTTGAAGCAAGAGTTACGAAGAGTTAATAGAGAGCAAGTTAGGGACTTAACAAATAAAACTAAGGAGGCATTTATGTCTTTGTGTGCTTGACAGGAAGAGGCTCTGCGTGAGCCGACATCGTTGCATTTTCTGGCGGAGACAGAGGCTGCAGATCGTTGGCTGGTCAGGACCTTGGAGGAGATTTTCTTGAAGCAGAAGTCAAAGATCAATTAGGTTAGGCTTGGGGATTAGAATAATACGTTTTTCCACCGTGTTTCTCAAGCACGAATGGCGCAAAACTCAATCTGAATGGTCCGCAATTCAAGTGGGGACTTGCTTACTAAGACTTCGAATATTAAGCAGGAGGTTGTACAATGGTTTATGGAGTTTCTTCAGGAGCAGCCTGTGGATATGCAGGAATAGATGTGGATTGTTGGCGGGATCTACTTTCGTTTTGGGTGTCGAGTGAGCTTCAGAGAAGGCTGGTCGCGCCTGTTGTTGATGAGGATATTCGTCATGTTCTCTTCGCTATGCCATCGGGAAAGTCTCCAAGGCCTGACGGGTACACTCGGGAGTTCTATCATGCCGCTTGGCATGTAGTAATATAGGATTTTATCATTGTTATGTGGTCCTTCTTTGTCAATGGATCTCTTATGAAAGGTAAAAACTCTACTATTCTAGCGCTTATTCCTAAGAAAGTGTTTACTATGGAGATGAAAGATTATCGACCAATAGTGTGTTGTAACATCATATATAAGGTCATCTCGAAGATCATTGCGAATCGGTTAAAGGAAGTACTTCCCGCTTTCATCAAACCGAATCAATCAGCTTTTGTTAAAGACCGTTTACTATTGAAGAATCTTTTATTAGGTACTGAAATTGTCAAGGATTATCATAAGGAAGATGTTTCACCACGATGCGCGTTGATGATCGACATAGCTAAAGCTTTTGATACGGTTCAGTGGGGAATTCTTAAGAATGTGTTACGAGCTATGGATTTCCTGGATATGTTCATCCGGTGGATTCTCAAGTGTACTTCCACGACTTCATTTTCTGTCCAAGTTAATGGTGAATTGGTGGGATTTTTTACAAGTTAGAGGGGTCTTCGTCAGGATTGCGCTCTCTCTCCGTAACTCTTCGTCATCTCTATGAATGTTCTCTCCGCCTTATTTGATAGATCAACCATGGAGGGCTCTTTTGCTTATCATCCTCAGTGTGGGCGGTTGGCCATCACGCATTTGTGTTTTGCTGACAACATCATGGTTTTCTCGGGGGGTTCCATTAGCTCGGTAGAAGCTATTATTGGTGTTTCTCAGGAGTTTCCTAAATGCTCTGGCTTGCGCATTAATTTGCAGAACTCAACGGTTTATATGCCAAGGGTGGCTGCCGAGGTGCGAGCACAACTCTTGGAGCATTTTTCTTTGTGGGCCAGATGAGCTACCGGTTCAGTATTTGGGACTTCCTTTGACTTCTAAGCGAATGACTCGGCTTGACTATGCTCCTTTGATCGAAAGGATCACGAGGAAATTGCACTCGTGGTCTTCTCGTTTTTTATCATTTTCTTGTCGCTTCCAGCTTCTCCAGTCGGTTATTGCGAGTATCACCCAATTCTGGAGCTCTGCGTTTTGTTTGCCTCGCCGGTGCCTTAGAGAAATTGATAGTATGTGTTCTGCATTCTTATGGTCGGGTCCTTAACTTAATTCAAAGAAGGCAAAAGTTTCTTGGGACGAAGTTTGTTGTCCGAAAGATGAAGGCGCGGTTGGGGTTTAAGTCCCTTGTGGAGGTGAATCTTGTGTATAGGTTAAAGTTGATATGGAGAATCTTAACGACTTCTAACTCTTTGTGGGTTGATTGGATAAAAGAACATCTAATTCGAGAGGGTTCATTTTGGACTGCTTCGAAGAATTATGGATCATGGATTTGGCGAAAGCTATTGAAGTTGCAAGACTTGGCTTCAACTTTCACGAGAGTAGTTGTGGGTGATGGTCATGCGGCGTCTTACTAGTATGATAGATGGATGGCCATGGGTCGTCTATATGATCTTGCGGGTTTCAGGGGGTTCTGTGGGCTTGGCATATCCAGAAACGCTACGGTAGCTCAAGCTTCAGTCTTGGTTAAGTGCCTCCGTAGGTAGCGAACTGTTCCACTTCGTCTGATTGTGGAAGTTTTACAAGGGATTCCCGCACCAACATCTGAAGCGGGTCCAGACATTTATGAGTGGAGGCATGCGCCGGATAAGTATCGACCCACTTTCTCTTTAAAAAACACTTGGTTGCAGATCTGTCAAGTAAAGCCTCTTGTTGGGTGGTCTAAAATTGTCTGGTTTACACATTGTATTCCTAAGCATGCTTTCATTACTTGGTTAGCATTTAAGGATCGTTTATCAATCGGAATTCGCATGGCACAGTGGAGTGCTTGATTATCTTCGGCGTGTGTTCTTTCTTTGTTTCCACAGGAGGATCGTGATCATCTCTTTTTTTATTGTGTAATCTCGGAGCAAGTGTGGCATCATGTTGTTGAAGGTTTAATGGGTCTTCGTTATGTCCATGCTTGGCGTGATGTTTCGTGCTCCCTTCAAGCTAGCGGTCACACTAAGCATCACAAGTTTCTTCTACTTATGGCTTTTCAAAGCAGTATCCACAATCTATGGGTGCTTAGAAATCGGTTATGGCATGGTGCTACATAGGGTCAGCCTTTAGTGTTGGCAGGACAGATTAACAAGGAGTTGTGAGCTAAGATTTTAGGTCTTCGAGCTATTGATGGTCGATTTCATGATCTCATGATTTGTTGGCTAAGATATCGAATTTTATAGATCTCTGATTTAGTTTAGAGTTTTTTTTTTATTTTTAGAACGGTCACATTCATTGTAAAAAAATTTTTGCTGCAATAAAGTTTTACATTACAAAAAAATGATTTGTAAAAGAAAAAATCAGGAAAAACGGAAAAATCAAAAAACAAGAAATCCTAAAATTAAAAGAAAAAGCAAAGAAAATAAAAAATTCCTTAACTAATCCTAGATCGAATCCTTAGGCATCAAAAAAGTCCCCGACAACGGCGCCAGAAACCTTAATGTGTGCAAAGTTTCACCCAAAAAATGACGCCGTAGCTATAAGTATACAGCGTACTTGTAGAACTTCAGGGTATCGATTCCACAAGGACGAGTAGTGCACTAAGGATCTATGGAATTTTGAATTAGCTAGGGAAACAAAGAAGGTTTGGTTTTTTGTTTTAAATGAAATAAAGAAACAAAACAGAATGTAAAAGCAAAGAAAAATCAATGAAAGATAAACGTTAGACAAATAGGAAATCATATAGAATGTAAACTAGCATGCATGGGTTCTTTTCAGATACTGTTTAGCTTAGGTACATAACACAATCCAATTATAAATCCTCTCCAGTTTCAAGGTTCAGATTCAATACTAATGAAAAACCAAGGGACAACGTCTTTTGAACAGTCTTGTAGAAGACAAATATGCATTAACAATGTGTGCATGATTGATTGTTCATAATTCTAGATCAATCTACTTTCGTTGTCTATATAGAATTGCTCACCAAATAATAATTACAGAAGGTATACAAGATTTTGGAATGCAAACTACTTTAGATCAACTCACAAACTAGCCTGGCACGTGAATAACATTGAATACGAGCAAAAGTGATAACGTTAATGAAAAATCCTAGTAGATATGAATCCCTAGGCATACATGATCATGAACTCGTGATAACCTACCATGTAACTAGAAAAATATTCAATATGTTAAACATGAAGCAACAAAGAACAGAAAGCATTAAATCAATCAAAGATAAGAGAGAATGAGAAAACCGAGTTTTATTGCTGAAACGATGAAAGAAGAGAGAAGAGAAGTCTTTGAGATGGGAAGGGCACGACCCCAAAAGGATCACCGCTGCCTCCTTGAAACTTAAATCTAACCTAAAACAACGCAACTCTACAAAATCCAAAACTAAAAACAAGTATAAATAGGGCTTTGTGCAACATAAGTCAATTAGGTTAAATAAGACCTTTAGGCCTTTTAACTTGGGCTTTCTGAAGAAGGGCTTTGGCTTGACATCTTGGGCTTTGAAAGGCTTGTATAACATCCACTTTGGTCGTGCGAAAGTCGTGATAGAAACCAAAGTCGTGATCTTTTAGTTCTAGTTTTCCTACGCATCCTTCATTCGCGAGCCAAGGGGACCAGTCTTCAGTATATTTTTTATAAATCTTGATCCTCAACTCCAATTCCTATGAAACTATTTCCATATGAAATCTAACTCAATTCTATAGCTCCTATTCAAATTTCACTACAAATTAATGGTGGAAATAACTTCATCTTGGATGATATTTTTGATACTCGAAAACTGTTCAAAAACTAGCTTTTGCTCCAATTAGCTCCATATTGCTCAAAAATTTCCAGTTTGACCTGAAATGACTCAAAATACTATAAATATAGGAAAACTACATTTTTATGCATAAAGTTTATTAAAAACACTAAGAAAACATACTAAAATCTATAGGGAAAGTGGTAAAATATTGATGTTATAAGCGATGTTCCAGATATAGATAATGTGGACAAGACATATTTCATTGACTGAAATTTCGATCGTGAGTTTTGGGTTCCTCTAATAAGCGATGAATTAGGTTATTCAAATGCACCATAAATCATTTACAATTAAGAAGAGGGATTTCAAAACCCTACACAAGCTGCACAGAAAATTAACGATGAGGCATGTGAAAAATTGGTTAAGGCACAAAATCAGCACCAACATTCTCGTTGGACATCCCACATGGAATAGATCATGATGGAAATCTAGTAGCAGATGCATCCACAAGGATATTTGAGGATGTGGACGATAAGGAATTCGATATTCTCCCCTGTTCGACGGCACCTTGTATGAGCCATGGGATATACCAGACATGTATGGCAATTTGGAAGTCAATGATATTTATGTCGGAGAAGTGTTCCCATGTAGGACTGATTACTGGATAGCTCTGGCAATGTATACTATCAAACATATGTTCCACTTCTGGTGCAAAAGGGAAAAACCACTATTTTGTTCTTGAGTGTGCAGACAAGAAGTGTAATTGGCGTGTCTTAGCGTCAGAGATGCGTGAGGTTGGATGCTATCAAATCAAAAAGACCGGGATGGAGCACACATGAAGTGTAGAGACGAGCAGATACCATAAAATTGCAACGTTAAAGGTGATTGATGCTATGTACAAGGAAAAATACGGCGATCTAGTCAATGACCCACCTAGTTTACAACTCCAGTAAATGGTGTTGGAAGACCTACAGGTAAACATTTCACATATGAAATGTTAGAGGGCAAAGCAAAAGGCAGTTGTATATGTGAGGGGATGCGAGGAAGACGCCTACAAAATGTTGTCAGACTATGTCTATCGTCTGAAATTGAGCAACCCTGGTACGGTGACATATATTAAATTAGAAGTAGAGGATGATGGGTATGAGTGTTTTAAGTATGTGTTTCTCGCATTTGGCTTTTTATTTTGTTGGTTTTCTAGCTATGCCGCATATTAGTACTAGATAGAACGCATATATGGGGAAAATATAAAGGTGTATTGCTTACGACTTGTGGGTATGAGACTAACTTTCAGGTTTTCCCACTCGCATTTGCTCTCGTGGACCTGGTTTCTAGAAAGAGTCGAATGATTGCTCGCGGATAGTCCAAATGTCTTGATTATTTCAGATAAACACCCATCAATCTACAGCAGCAAGAGCCGAGTTTACCCACAAGCTGCACCAGATGCTTGTATTGTCCACTTACATAGGAATGTTGTATCGAAGTTCAAGAACAAGGAGTCGAGAGAGCTAGTTCTAAAAGTTGGTTATGCATATCGAGTTGGTGACTTTAGGGAAGTGTGGGAACAAATTAAGATGCAAAACATTGACCTAGCTAAATATGTGGAAAAGATTAAAATCTCCCACTGGGCTCGAGCATACTACCGGGCTAATCGATACAATCTGATGACAAGTAATATTTTCGAGAACTTAAACAAAGCAATATACAAGGCAAGAGCTTCACAAATCATTGAAATTTTCTAATTTATTTAGAAAATGTTGTCTCACTAGTTTTGTGCACGCATGAAGAAAGTATCATTATATAAAGGTGTCGTTAGTAAGGAGGTTGAGAAAAGTATAACAAAACACAAGAACTAGCTAAATGGAGGCAAATTAATTGCATATCGAACTGGAGTGTAGAAGTTGTGAACCCTTAAAGCAAAAACACATCATGTTTTCTCAAAGAGAAAGAATGCTCATGCAAGGAGTACACAAGGATGAAAATTCCATGTGATCACGCAATGATGACAGCAAATCGTTTAGGTATTCCATACCCAAATCTCGTTGGTAATTGCTAATGTACAAAAGAGAAAGAAACCCTGAGAGGGATGAGAGAAATGTTAATGTACCATCTGATGTGAGGAACCGTGAATTCATTTATTTTTGTAAGAAAATAATCGTGTGAAAAAGCATTACAATGTTATAACTTCTAAGAAAAGTTCTTATTACACAAATTATCTAAACTTTATTATATTGTTATGAGTTATAGTATTAATTAGGTAATGATTTTAACTGTCTGACACAATATGTATCTAATCTTTACCCATTACTACTTGACATTTATTTTACAAGTATATTTTGGTATTAATTTTAGATATTTTAAATATTTGAACACGATTCTTATCCACAACCGATTTACACACCCCTACTTATAAGCACAAGTATGCTTGGTCACTAAGATACTTGAATCGCGAAGAGTTGTCGATGATGTTGCCACTAGCTACCAAAGATCCTAGGCTAAACCATTAGAAATTGTTCAGTCAACCCTTATAAATTTTCGGAGAACATTAATTGATGGTTCTTGAAAAAAAAAACTCAGTTGGGAACCCCTAATATCTCAACTAAAAAATTCTGATGGCATTTGGAGACACGACTAAATCGGTGATGTCATCGGCAAGGTCGTGCCTCACCATTGATAAAATGGACAAAGGCCCAAAATCATCAAAAAAGTTAAAAAATTTTTAGGTTACAGTTTTATCAAAAAAAATTAGTGTATCTATTTAATTATTTTGATATAATGTGTTACTAATATATTGTTTGTAAAAATCATATTTTTAATTACACTTTCAATGTAATTGGACTTTTCTTATCTTGAATTTTTTTTTTTAAATACATACTAATAAGTTAAAAATATATATTAAAAACATATAATAACAAGAAAAATATACCTAGAATATAAAAAATAATATTTCAATCTAATCTAATTAACTAAAGCTTGTAGATTCTGATCTCTTAGAGGGTCCATGTTAGCTTCATAGGAAATTGTTCAGCGCGGCCACGTCAACATCCAATCTCCAACAGAAGAGCTGATATTTCTCCCGTAATTAGTCACACACCAACCACAAAAACCATTCTACTTAGACCAAAACATTAGCACTATTTACAATTAAACCCATATGTTTTACAAACCCAACAACCAAATCCCAACTAGAAGCCCGTCTCTCCCTCTCCATCTTCTTCTTCTTTCGCCTCATGCGTGTTAACATAATTCTCTCATTCTTCTCTTCAGCTACCGCAAAGTCCCTACAACCGTCATCTCTTATTTGAGAAGATGATGATATCACTCGGTGGTCCTGATTGTGGTGGTGA
>OVAN01014550.1:0-11957 GCA_900406275.1 Anastatica hierochuntica | reverse complement strand
ATGCTTCTATCATTAATAAAGATATCCTTCTCATTAAGTTTCACAACATCTTCTTTTTTAATGCTTTTCTTTTTCATTTGGTGTGATGTTTGAGTGATTTTGATGTTTTTATTGAGTCATTCTATGAATTGTTTATGCTTCATAATGATTTCAGATTATTATCTCTGCGCATTGCACTTTATTTATATTCTCATTGACCATTTCATTTGGGCTTTTAGCGCAGGCAAAGCGGAATAACTCATGACCAAACTCCTAACCTGAAATCTCTGAAACTCAGACTTTTGTCTGAAATATTATTAACTCTATTTTATTTGGCCTACTAATGAACTTAATTGCTTTGATCCAGGAACTTAAAATCCGGAATCAAACACATCATTCAGGATTACATTCCCATTATTCTACCATTCCATTCGGTAATCCTGAGTGACCAGACTCATCTTTAGTCTGGCACGACACCCTTACCTTATCTCCTTGAATCTCTATGCATTTATTTTTGATTTTATATGTGCACATGTGTAAAAAAAATGAAGATAATAGGGTAGACATGATCCTTCTAATTGCTTAGGTAGGATAGAACAACTTAGGTGGTTTAGACACGGTCCTGAGAGTCTAATTCTTCGATGTTGGGTGTTTTAGAGGTTTATATGGATATGTTGCATTTCTTCATGTTGTATGGGTGTCTTAAAATTTAAAAACGTCATTGTATTGCTAGTTTCTACCATATTTTCGTTTGTGTATTAAAAACGAAAATTCAATTTTATTTCTTGATATTTGATTTAGAAATTAGCATTTGTATATTATTTTGTTGATTGGATTCACCCTGAAGAATGCACGTATTTGGTACTTTTTTATTGGTGGTTTGTACTTGGGTAGTTAGGGGACATGGATATCAATATACTTATTCTCTCCTGCGATTTTGCATAATATTTTGCATCCTGAAGCCGTTTTTGATACCCAAAAAACTCTAAGCCTCACCACTAAAAGCCTTGAATACCTAGCCTGATTTCCTAATTACGAACTCTTTGGTGAACAAGTTTCACGCCTATCTTGAATGAATGTAGAGAGATATTAACATGGATGTTGAGTTTGCATGTTCAGATTTTAGTGTATGGATGGGCTTGGGAGGTCATGCAGAGATTCTTGGGGAGAATGTTCCAACTATTCTAAGTTTATATGGTTAGCGAAAGTAGCGCAAAGTAAGGTTTTCTGATAGCATAAGATCCATTTGGTTTTCCAACTTCTTTTCCCGTAGGCTTAATCTTCGTTTCCTTTACTTAAGGACAAGCAAAGATTCAAGTTTGGGGGATTTGATGTGTTAGTATTTTAGTGATTTTTATTACGGTTTTTACTCGAGAATTATGTTTTTTAGTATGTATTCGGATCTCTTTGGCACGGATTTGTGCTCTTTAGTGTTTTTACAGGAAACGAGCTTGGATGTGCGGAAAGATCGCATTTTGGACGGATGTCAAGTATCAAAGGAAGTATTCGTGAAGAGCTGAAATATCCAGACAGTGGGACAAGGATCGATTGATCCTTGTTTCAAGATCGATAAATCCCTGTCCCGTTTCTCGGACCAATTTTACGAAGAACCAGACTGAACTTATCGTGAACCGGATTTTATATCTAAAACCTAAACTCGTGTTTCTTGTTTCATTATGTTGTTTTTCTAAGTTTTGAGAGCAAGAGAGATATTTGTAACCTAAGGAGAAGAATCATCTTCCGTAATCTGAATCCGAGAAGAATTTTGAACCTTACTCTTTATTTTTGATCAATACAATGATGTCTCTCTTTGATCTAATTTGTGTTGTTTCTCTAATCATGAGTGAGTAGTTTTCTTGTTGGGTTTAGGGTTCTTACATAGGGATTCATGAATTGTTGACATAGAATTGTATGATTAGGGATATTATCAATTGGATCTTCTTCTAGGATTGTTCGTAATGCATGAAATTAACTTGATCACTTAGTTTCTGATCTTAGGTTATTTAACGCATGGAAATTGTTTGTTTAAATGCCTGAAAGAATCCTAAATGAGCAATTCATCTTAAGCCAATAGAAGTTGATGTTTAAGTAAATTTTGAACATATAAAACTTGTCAAGAATGCATGATTAGAATTCGAGTGTCAACGGAAGTTAGTCTTGAGGTTTCTAATACATAGGGAATTGATACTATGGAAGTAGATCAGTTCTATATTAGTGTTTGAGTTCAAGGCGGTTTAAAACATGTTCCCTAGTCAATAATTTGAATCAACAATGAAATGTTTCCATGAGAATACCCAATGCCCAACTCTTCTTTGATTGATTTATAACCCCGTTGTTGCTTGCTTGCTTTCTTTGCTTTCTTAATTTTGATTCTTTGCATCTCTTACAAGACATCTTTTTCACTTTAGCCCGCTATTTGATCTGAATTTTGACGTGCTACCTTTGGTCTCTGTGGATTCGATCCTGAACCACTACATTGTACTTTTTGTGCGCTTGCAGTGTTATCTTGGGTGAAAACCTGAGCTATTAAACGGCGCCAAAAACTTGATGTGCTCAAAGTTTTACCCTGAGAATTGGCACATGCTGAAAGTGCACATCGGTTGTGGTAGTACTTAGTGATCAAATTCTCAAGGACCAAGAACCACACTACGAGTTTATAAGAATTGTGTTAAGCTAAAGCGAAACTATGATGTTTGTTTGTGGGAAATGTGAGGCACGAAATTAATGAATAAATAAACTCAAACAACAGGTGATCAATGACAAAATATTAATTGAGAAAAGCTATGGGCATTGGGGACATCTCATGTTATCAAGGATCGGTTAAACCGGATAAAAAATAGATAAATTAAAAAGGTAAGTCATAGAACTCGAAACCTACAAGGATAATCAATCTACTACCGTAGTATCAATTATTAATGTCCAAACAACCTAAATTATCAACACCCGTTGGTAATCAAGTGAATAAACACGCACAGAGTTCATATTCGATAGTTCATAAAAACTCGGTATAATCACTTATGTAAGTACCAAGGTTTGCTCAACCAGATTATTCAAGGCAATTAAACAACACTTTCAATGAGTGAATCAATCGTAAATGATAGTAGCTAGATGGTCAATCAAGTAATAATCATCAAATAACAATCTAGATGAAGAACACTACAGAAATCACCAAATCTAACAACCTAACAATCTATCCATGGATCCCCTTTGAAAATCCCTAAACCCAACAAATAATCTTACTCAAAGCTCATCATAATAGTACATATGCACGAGATATAAGTACAATACATCAACTGATTAAGAGCAAAAAGAATTAGAAACTTAGCAATATCGATTACAAAGCGAGATCTTCTGCTTATATGCTCTTGAAATCCAAATCTCTTGAAGAAAGAAGAAAGAAGTATGGAACGAGTTCTCTACCTCCTAGTTCTATTCTATCTCTCAAAGTCTTGGTTCCCTCTATTTTAAAGGCTAAATACAAGTATTTATAATGCTAGATTTTCTTAGGTCGTCCTTGGTTATGTTGGTTTTGGTAGAATCAAAATCGGTTAAGTGAATCGAAATATATGAAGTAAAATATGTCTTTGACCCCGAAATATCTCCAAGACTAGTCTAGGACAAAAATGTACACTCGGCCGTTCTTAGGAATCTCGTCACCCGGTCAAAACATGCCAACTGCTCCCTTGCTTCATTTCTAAGACAGACAGAAATGTCTTCACTTAAACAGTTGTAACTTCTTTTTCACAACTCTAAATGACTTCACACTACTTGCAATTGAAATCTAACTCAAAATACTATCTTCTAACCAAATTTCAGTTCAATTCAATGAAGACAAGACCTTTTTTCAAGGCAATCTTTCTGATGCTGAGAATCTGTCAAGATTGATCAAATGCAAAACTCAAGCGTTTGTGATTTTCGTCTTCTTGGTCCATTAATGAAACTTCCTTAGAAATATGAATGAGATGCAATTAGAACGTTTCTTCATCCTTTTTGATGATTTGAAATGATTAGTCCCTAAAATCACAAATACGACAAAATTACCTCTAGAGGTCTAAAAAGCGTAAAAAGCCTGCAAATAAATAAGTAAAAATCCAACCAAAAACAGTAAAATAATAGTGTTATCAAATATGCAGAAGCAAGTAGCTTCAAGTCGAAAGGCAAAGGTGTTAGGGGTCAAAGTATTACGTGTGAGGATTCATGTATTAAACAAGAGGTTAGCAATTCGACGTGGAGCTGCTGGAGAAAAATTGAAACATTTTTTAAATTAAGGTTGAGTAGCTGTTTTGAATAGAATTCATGAAATCCAAGTTGGGATTTTGCAAAATCTCATGTAAAACGAGAAGGTGCATATAGAAGGGAGATGACATAGATCGAAGAGTGTACATGTGTAGGGCTCTAAAAGAACTAAGGCTTGTTGTTCTTCAAGGGAACTGTACAGAATAAATCAAGAAATCAAAGATTAGTATTTGAAAAAAATAAGGAAATTGGAAGAGACATAATGTGAAGGATCTTATTCGTGGTTAAAAGGGTTTTACTTAGGGTGCAAATGGATGCACAATCAGAGGAATAAAATTAGAAGAATTGAACATTCCTGTCAAAAAATACCATTTGAGATGAAAATGAGTGGAAAACAATTTCACTTGTTATGCTGGAAAAAACTGAATTTGTAAAGAAATTTTTAAAAATTCGTTACTCTACTATTTAGGAGAGAAATGGGTGGGAATTTTTTTTTCCTCTACAATTTTTATTCCACTAATTTTTATTCCATTCATTTTTATTCCATCAATTTTTTTAATGGTAACCATTTGCACCCTTAATATTTGAGGAATTGAAAAGCCATGGAGGTTCCTTGGAGATGCTAAAAAGAAAAATGGGGAACTTAAGGATTCACAGAAAGAAGAATAAGATATCGATTATCACTTGAGAATGCTTGACAATGGTCGAAGATAACATCAAAGATTACTATCAATCAGGAGAAACTTTGTGGGTTAATGTCACGACGTCAAATTTGAGAGTAGAAGTATAGTTGAATCTAGTAAAAGGCAAGTGCAACCTAGTGAAGTCTGGTATGTTATGGTAACAAACTGGTGAAATCTAGAAAAGTCTAGGAGATTACATTAGAAGGCTGTTAAAGTCTAGAAGAAGTTTTGTGGAAAACAGGTGAAGTTTGGAAGAAGACTTATGCAGACTTGTGAAGACTGGAGAAGTCAGGTGAAGTTTGGAAGAATACTAGTGACGACTAGAGAAGTCCCGAGAAGTCTAAACAAGTTTGGATGAGCTACCAGATGGTGACAGTCAAGTCTTTGATGACTGTTTACAGAGGTGAGAGCGTTAGGATCCAAGGTTGGAGATGGTTTCATGATGTTGAAGAAACAAAACGTAGAGATTGTGAGCTTGTTTGCTTCTTTTTATTTTTGCCACATTGGCATAAAGCCTAAGGAAGAGATGAAGAAGGAGAACGAGCTAACTCAAAGATGAGAAGAGAGAGCAGTTGCATAGAGGAAGACAACTAGGAGAAAGAAGACAACAAAGAGAGATCAAAAAGGGAGGTGAAACATTTTTTAAGGAAAAAAGTTTCTTTGATTTAGTCTCATGTTTGTTGTCTATAATTGTTGCTCTCTCTTGAAAATCTGAAAGGGAAATGCTAGAGCATTGTTGTCATCTTTGATCGATAATTGATATTGTGGGAGATTGTTCCCACCAAGGTACCAGTTCGAAGCCGAAAACTCAGTGAACAAAGCTTTGGTGTCATTAGGTTCGAATATATATCAAGGATACAAAGATTAAAACACTAACATGGGAGGAAGGTTGTTAATAGAGGACAACCACTAAGAGTGGTTTGGTTGTATCGAACCCAAAAACCCAACACAATAACTACATTTGATTCAGTTAAATAATATATTAAGTTATGTTTTTACAAACCTAGTTTACAGGAGTCTAGGTTAGGGCCAAGACCCCAAAGACCTATTACAATGAATATATGAGTTAATCACACCTGGCCCAATATTGATGGATATGTGATGCAATAACATTAACAAAAATGACTGAACACATAACAGACACGCTTCCATTCGCTTTAGGTTTTGATTTGATTTTTGTTTCTTGTTTGTTATGCTACGTCTTTTCTAGTTTTATTGGGTTTTACGCTTTTACTTATTCAAGTAGAATTAGGATTTAGGAGTACTCTATAAAAGAGATAGCAAACTACCTTGTAAAGGCCCTTTGAATTTGAATAAACAAAGAGGTTTCTCTTACCCTTGTTCTAAATATTTGATTAAATTCAACTTAAACAAGAAGTCGGTCTCGATTTATTCAAAGATCATTCGATTGAGCGAGTATGTCTCAAAGAAATTCCAACTTTTTTAATCTAGCTACGCATTTTTCAAAACCTTGCGGCGCACAAGGTTGGTATCAAAGAAAACAACTACTTTTTTCGACTCCTCGACTACCACGACGTGTCGTAGCTCCTCCTCAACCCTCCATAATAGAACATATCCTCACAAACATTCAAAAACAACTCCAGAACTTAAGTACGGCCATACAAAACATAAACATTCATTCACAGGTTGTGGTTAACAACAAGCAGCATAATGAAAATGGCAATTCAGACACAGAGGACAATACCTTCACTAGAGACATAAAATTATGATGTAACTAGCAGGTGGAAGATGATTTCTATAATGAAGAAGATGAGAATAGTCGATGGGAAGCAAGTTTCATACTTGATATCTCGGAGTTTTGTGGTTCAATTATCGGTGATGAGCTCAAAGATTGGTTCTTGACCATCTAAGAAATTCTCGAATTCAAAAGATTTTTCCATAATCGTTGTGTTCCTTTGATTGTTATTTGGTTTTGAAAACCGCGTGGTGGTCTCAAGTTAAGACAACACGTTCAAGCCTTGAGAATGCTAAGATTATTGGGAAAAGCTTCAACGTGAGATGAGAAAATTCTTTTCTCCCTTACAATTAGGGACAGCACATGTTTCAAAAGTTTCAAAACCTTCGACAAGACACTTGCACAGTAGATGATTATGCTATAAAATTCTTTATGATGATTAATAGAGTGGAAACACAAGACACTAAACAACAATTAGTAGCTCGTTTTGTTGTTGGCTTAAGTCAACAAATCCAACATACACTCAATCGATTTCGCACAAAAAATCTAACATACACTAAACTGGTTTCGCCCTTTAACTATATCTGAAGCTCATCAACAAGCTCAAATGATAGAAGCCCGTTCTTGAGCTTCTTTCTCATCATGATCATGGACAAAATAGTCCCAAGCCTTGACGACATCTGTTCCAGATACAATAGTTACAAAAATAGTATTTGCAGCACGAGCAACACCAAGTAAGAGAGTGTTCCAGTGTTTTTTCTTGTTGCAAGTGATAGCTCAGGTTTTCACCCAAGAAATCACTACAGTGTATAGTTAGGAAAGTTGTAGTGGTTTGGGATCGAATCCACATAGAACAAAGATCACACGAAAAGCTATGAATCACACACGTGCTAAGAACGAAAAAGAAGAGTTTGTAAAGATGCAAAATTCGAAATCAAGTAATCAGAAAGCATAGAAACGAGTGGGTTGTAAATCAATCAGAGAAAAATGCTGGGCACAGGGTATTCTCAGGAAAATCATTTCATCAGGATTACAAGTTTCATTGTCAGAGAAAAAATTAAGAGCAATCTTGAACTCAATTCAAAAGATTATAATTAACCTTTTTCCGTAGCGATAACTATCTATGTTTATGGATCATAGACACTAACTTCCGTTGAGTTTTTAATCCAAAACATGCATTCTAAACAGGATTGATTTGTTCACAAATTGCTTACACATCAATTTCTATTGGCCTAAGACAATTTGCTCATTTATCTTTCTTTCAGGCATTTAATCAAACACTTTCGGTGCATTAAACAACCTAAATTCATAAACTAGGTGATCAAGCCAATTTAAGCATTAGGAACAAAGATAAATGAAGATCCATTGATAATTTCTCGATATACAACCTAACAATCATTGAATCATGAAATCCCTATGTTGAAAAACCCTAAACCTAACTAGAAAAATATTCACACATGGAAATCAAATCAACACAAGATGAATTGGATGAAAACATAATGTATTGAATGGAAAACAAAATAATAGAGTTCATAATTCTTCTCTAAATCGAAGTACAGAAGTAGATATGCTCTCTAAGGTTTCAAAGCTCTCCAAAAGGTCTTAGAACTCCAAAAAATATAAGAGAAATCTTATTTTCTTCTTATGTTTATAACAAAAGGTTCTCTCTTCTTTTTGGGCCCAAAATGAAATAATTCAGACAAAATGAAAATTTCATATCTAGAATCGAACAGACGATCGATCAATCAGAATTGTGATCGATCGATCGTGATTCTCCGCAAGTGATTGATCGATCACAATTATGATCGATCGATCACAGTTTTGATCAATCAATCGTCTTCTCCTGTGTTGATTCCTTCTTGAAATCTTCATCATAAATCTCCAGAATCATGTAGAAACCTCTTATTTCCCTCAAATGCACCCAAACGTTTAAGAAATCTGAAAAGAAAAATGAAAACTCCGAAAAAGACAAACATATATATTAAAAACTATAATCTCTAAATAAAAATCGTAATAAAAACTGATAAAAACACGAACTATCAATTCCCCCAGACTTGAACATTTGCTTGTCCCCAAGTAAAGACTAACAAAAACTTAAGAATGGGAGAAAGGTTTGAAAAACACGGGACTCAAATATTCACAGTAGACCTTACTTGCGTTTCGGAGTGGTTAACCACAAAATCTCAATGACAGTTAAAATGTTCTCCCCAAGGTTCATGCACAGCTTCCCAAGCTCATCCATTCTCTAAGCTCTGAACTTGCAAGACTTGAGTTCAAGTGAAAGACTCTCTACATTCATTTAGATTTCGTGGTCTCTTTACTATGAAACTATATCAGGAGTAACGGGGTCGGTGAGAAAAAGGTCATTTGGTGGTTAGGCTAAAATGTTTAAGGGATTCAAAACAACGTCGGATGCAAAACATTTTCCAAAGTCGCAAAAGATAGATGATATATTTTTAATCATGATCCCTAACTACCTAAGAGTCAACAACAATCAAACCACAAAATCAAGTAAACACAAATGCATTCTCCTAGGCAACAAAACGATGAGATATTATAAGTTTACATATTCCAATCTTATTATAATATAATTTTCATTTCTTCTTCTTATGTTTTTTCGTTTTTTTTCTTTTTTTAAAAAATTTTTTGACATGGAATCTACTACAACTTTGATCTACAAAATTACAAACGCCCAATAGCATAGAGAAATGTATTTAATATGTTCTCACGTTCTCTTCTTAACTACCACTTCATAGATACGCATGGCCATGTCTAGACCCTCTAAATATGAATTCCAATCCTACCTAAATAATCAGGAAAATCACATCTACCCTACTCTCTCCATTGTTTTTGCACATGTGTGCACATAAAAACATGAGTAAGATGCATAGAGATTCAAAGAAGGTAAGGTTAGGGGCGTGGCTTTAGACTAAAACCGAGTCTAGTCATTCAGGATTACCAAAATAGTGATGAAAAAGGGAAACTATTCCTGAATGAGTCATGTCGTTCCTAATATCGTAGCTTGATAAAGAGAAATTTACGTATGTATTAGCGTCAAATAAAATAGAGTCAAATCACAATCAAAACAAGAGCTTGAGTTTCATTGCTTTCAAGTGGGGAGTTCAGCCATGAGGTTCTCCGAATTGCTCGTTCTAAACACTCTGATGAAAGGGTCAACATAAAATTAGGCAACTCGCAAGATAATAGTCTAATAATCATCATAGAATATATTCATCATCCTCTACAACGTTTTGACTCAATAAAACATGCTAAAAAAACTAACTCAAGAAAAACACACCTCAAAGAAAAAGAAAATGATATTAGTAGCATCCTCCTCCAGACTTTTCCCACACCGTCTTTGAGTGAAAACAAATCTAAAGAAGGGGTGAGAAATAAAAGTAAAACAAAATGCAAGAAGAAAATAAAGAGAAAAAAAATTAACCAGTGGGTTGCCTCCCACTCAGCGCTTGTTTACAGTCACGAGCCTGATTTTAATGTGGTCAAGGAGCTAGTAAGGGATGGTCTATGAACTCGCTCTGAAACATGCTCCACTGTTTAACATCTTCAGCTGAAGAATGTTGTTCATCAAATTTTTCACATCTTCTTGGCCCTTTTCCTTGAACTTAGGTGTGAGGATGGCTCTGACTTTGGAAAAAGGTTTAGACTTCCATCTGCGCTTTACCTTATACTCAATCACGCTTCCATCGTATCCTTGAGGGATCAAAGTTAAATCAGGACCTTCCTCAATCGTAATCTCTTTTTGCTTCCCTTCTTATTGATTCTGAGTTTTCACAATAGAATAAACGTCTGCATATAGGAAATCTTTGACGCCATTCTTTTCAGCAATCTCTAATGTGTCCTCATTCAATAAACCAAACTCGGTCTCAATCTGCGCTAAGGCAACCTGAAGTGGATCCTCCGTGTAAAGCTCCTCCACTAAATTCTCAATCACATCAATTAACGTCTCTATCCAGAGTGTATGTCCATCAATGGTAGGTTTCTTCATCGACTTCTCAACGTTGAAGTGTGTATCCAATTGCCCCCAAACACAAATTAATTTGACCATTCTGCACATAAATCATTGCTCTAGTCGTGGATAAGAAAGGTCTACCCAAGATTATGGATCTTTAGGTTCCTCCTCGAGCTCCAAGACTACGAAATTAGTATATACATAGCATTTCCCAACACGCACAAGAATGTTGTATAGAATACCCATTGGTCACCGAATCGATCTATCAGCTAGTACCAAAGACATTCTGCTGGGCTGATAGTCAACCATGTTCAACCTCTTAGCCATAGACAATGGCATGCATAACACTAACTCCAGATCCCAAATCATACATACATCTCTCAAAAGTATGAGATCAAATCCTGCGCGGCAACACAAAATGTCCAGGATCCTCTCGTTTCTCAGGTGTGATATTCTGAAGTATTGCGCTACATTCTACAGTAATCTTAAAGACTCTCTATTCTAGTGTCATCTTGTCTGAAAGAATCTCCTTCATGTACCTTTTAAGAGATGGAACCATCTTGACTGCCTCAACGAAAGGTAATCTAAAGTGTAGCTCGCCAACTAGATTCTTCAACTTCTCATACTTGGGCTCCTTAACGTTTTGTTTGGGTCTAGAAGGATAAGGGACCTTAGGAACATAAGTCGGGGGTGGTATGTACTCATCCTCGGCCTTCGTATGGTCCGGAAGAGCTTTAGACGTACTTTTAATTTTGTTCCAAGGTGACCGATCGATCGACCCTGGTGATCGATCAATCATCTAATCGATTGATCAGGTATTCTGATTGATCGATCGCTGATCTCTGCATTTCAAAAATTTGATATGATCGATTGATCGATCACTTTGCCAGACAATTTTTCAATGTTTTTTCCGCTTCTAAGTGTAATGGCATTGCAGAACTCCTAGGGATTATTCTCTGGCTATCATGGAGTGACACTCGGCAGGGCTCCATTGCTAGCAGAAGTCTGAGCAACCTGTGTTTCCAGCATCTTCATATGAGTACTCAATGTTTCGAACTTCCTATTGAGATCATTGTATATGTTATCCACTTTCTGATTGATGTCTACCGCGGATTTGGTCTGATTCTGATGAGGCTAGATTTCGCTAGTGATTAACTTCATGTTTTAAATTTATAGACCTTAATCAACTAACAATCCTCATTAAACCGCAAGTATACGGCTATGTCGATTATAGTACTTAAGGGTCGAATCCACGAGAACTAGAGACTCAAGCACTAGGAATATACAAAACTTCCTAAACTAAGCAAATAATAAGAGAGTGGTAACGGTGATGATACTTAAGCTACTAACCTAAATGCAAACACAACCTAAACACACTAACATAAACATAATG
>OVAN01014549.1:0-11958 GCA_900406275.1 Anastatica hierochuntica | reverse complement strand
TCTTCAGGGATCTCCATCTTGTCGAGTGTCTCCTTGTAGAGGACGTTTACCAAGCCGCCCGAGTCAATTAAAGCCCGAGCTAGTTCGCAATCCTTAATCATGAGCTTAAGTACTAGGGCGTCGTTGTGAGCCCGCGTAACGCTCCGGGTTGTCCATTCTGAGAATTCTATGACGGTATCCTCTCTCATCGCTGCTTGGACATCGTCGGTGGTCGAATCTGCCTGCCTGCTGTAGCTTTTTATCGACCGGACCGTGATGTTGAAGAAAGGACTTGGCCCCATAATCATATTGATCCGTTTCCGAGCTGTTGGGGGTTCCGCCTTTTCCGACTGTCTCGCGTCCCAATCTCGTTTTGGTGGCTCCATGTCGTTGTGAGGGCGCTCCCCCTCACGATCCTCGTTTTTCCTAGCTAGCTCCTCCGTCTTGTATTTGTTGAATAAATACTGCTTGAACCCATAACATTCCTCTGTCGTATGCACGGGGTATTATGGAACTCACAGAATTTTTCAGAGGTTCTGGGTCCGTCACTTCGCGTCCAGGTGTTGGACTTGGAGTTGTAGTTGGAGTTGGATTCCGAGCTCTGTTCTGATCCTTGGGAATTAGATATTTGGAATGACTTGTGCTTGGAATTGCTCCCCTCAGATCGGTGTCCGCTGGAAGATCGCTTGTTATCCTTTTCTTCTTTGGGTTTTACTTTGGACGTTGTTTTTGTGGAGGAGGCGTGCTTTTCCGCGTACGCCTTCTTTTCATCTTCTATCTCCACACACCTTGAAGCACGGTGAAGCGCGTCCTCCAAGGAGGTAGGTCGGTTGAGCATAAGGTCCTCCCGAAGACGACAATTGTACCAAAGGGCATTCCGTAAAGCTGCGATGACTGCCTCGTCGCTGACGACCATGTTAGAGATGACTGCTTTCAACCTGGATAGAAACGATCGCAAGGATTCGTCTTTCTTATGGGTCATCGTCCAGAGGTTGGCATCCGAGGCTCCCTTCTCGATAAACATCGAATAATGCTTGATAAAAGCGGTCGACAGCTCGTTGAAGCTGTCAATTGAGTTTGCCTTCAAGCGGGAAAACCAATTTAGAGCTGCTCCGGAAAGGTTTTCGACGAAGAGCTGGCAGTATCCAGTATCTTTGTCAGCCTCGTTGAATTTGGTCCGACCCATCGCAATGCAGAACGCGGTCATGTGAGCTCAGGGATCTGTTTTTCCTTCATAGGGCGCGATCTTGAACTTGATGCTCGGAATGGTGGCTCCTACGATTCGGCTCGTGAAAGGTGTTCGCTGAGTTTCCTCGATGACTCAGTGAACCTCTAGTGCCGAGCTGGTGGCCTTGTGGATCTGGGACTGCATAGTCCGGAGCTTGGCGGTGTCCTGGGCGAGTGTCTGCTTTAGTGTTTGTAGCTCGGAGTCCGCTTGGGCAGACATCTCTCCCAGAGCCGAGTCTTGTTGGCCTTGGTTCCGATCGCCCGACCTCTGGTCAGCGGGGGTCGCCCCGTTGCCAGGTCGGACTTCTAGAGCACGGATTTCCCGTGGGGAGATCGGGGCGATGGAATTTATCCTTGCGAGCTGAGCAACCTGAGCTTGCGCCAGCTCTTCTAGCCGCTGGCTTGACCTCCGATCTTGCTCTTCCTGTCTCGCAGTCCTTTCTACCAGCAGGGCGAAGATGTCACGCATGTTCTTCGGGACTTGGTCCAAAGCCGCATGTGCGTCGAATGCTGGGGCAACTTGCACTTGCTCTTGAATCCCGGCGGTCAGATCGACGTTGTCGCCGTCGCGAATCCCTGGGAGAGTCGGGCTTGTTTGTCTGTCGGCACCGTTGTCGCCAGACATGCTATCCTGAAAGCAAAAAAGGGAAAAGGGACAGAGAAAAAAAAACGCACACTGACTTACATGGAATCTGATGTAGCGAAGCGGAATCACCACCCTCCTTCTAACGCCAATTGTTGGATCCGAAATCCACACAAAATATGGGGTGTTCAATATGAGACAAGATATGAGGAAAAACTATAGTTCTATTGATTTTCAATGAGATGTTTACAATGGCTATTAGCTAAGTTTTTTAGAAAAAGAATCTCGTCACTATTCTCGAGCTCCCCCTCCTCCTTTTATCATTCTTTCACCTTGTAAATGCTCCATTAATGCGTATTAACTCCTCTGATTAATGTCGATTCTTCAGTTTTTATTCTCATTTAGCTTGAGTTGGTTAGGCCTCTTTCCCTTTTTGCGAATAAGGCCGAATTCTCCTTAGCGGGCCTCAATGGCCCGTTAGCACCTCGATTCTCTGATTGAATCTTGGATCGGTTTACTCTGAACCGGGTATGGTGGATACCACCTCCACCAGTCTTATATGTCTTTATCTGTAAAGATTGGTAAATTTGCATGAAAAAGCATGAGAGTGTGGATGAAAATGGCCTACCTTTGAATATAAAACTTACAGCCTCTTGGATAAATTTGTAAATCATTTAGTTCATTTGTAAAATATATATATCGTGAACAACACAAATATAATGTGTGTGTTCGCTTTGTTTTTCTTTTTTTAACATTTATGTGTTTTGCGTTTTCACTATATATGGTCTCTACTAATCCATCCTCAAATATGGTCGTCGTTGGAAGAAGAAGACAGTAAAACCGCTAAACCGAAAATGTGGTTTATACGAACCTGTTTGAATTTAACGGTCTCAGTAAGAGACGTGTTGATCAAATCTGGTTTAGCGGCGAGAACAGATTTGATGAGGCCCATTAAGAGATTAAGACCCGATGTCGGCCCAATGTATTTACACGTTACACGATGTCTGAAATCCCTAATAAAGTCGTCGTCATCATAACATAGGTTAAATTAGATAGGAAACCAATTAGCGATGAGTGGAGAAGCCCATATCACTTATATATATTAGTTAGGATCCCTTCCAACTTTTGATGTGGGAGACTTGTCCCTAATACGCCCCCTCGAGATGATGGCTCTCTTGGCCAGAGATCTCGTTATGTTTGGGTATGGATCGATGGACCAATTTTGGGTCAAATCGATTAGATCGGGTTGGATTGTGTGGATCTGGGCTCTGATACCATGTTAAGTTACATGGGCTTCCAACTCAAAACCATTCCAACTTCCGATATGGGATATTTATCCCTAATATGCCCCCTCGAGATGATGGTTTCGGTATTTTCGGGCAACGATCAAGTAGACCAACTTTGGGTCGGATCGATTGGATCGGGTTGAATTGTATGGATTTGGACTCTGATACCATGTTAAGTTACATGGGCTTCCAACTCAAAACCAATTGGCGATGAGTGGAGAGGCCCATATGACTTGTATATCACTTCAGATGCTGGACATTTGTCCCTAATAATATAAAGTTACAATTTGGGGAAGAGATTCTGAGGAAAAAGGACAACGATCAGAGCTCTGTGCTTCTTCTCAGCTCTGTCTTCTTCACTCAATCCCTTCTGGAGCTCTTGATATCTGATAGTTCGAAATCGAGAGATACTTTCTCTTTGTTCCTTGTAAGTATCCTGTATCTTCATCTATGAGAGGAAATTTAGGATTTTGATTGTTGGGTTTGAATGATTTAAGGTTTTGATTGTTTAGGGTTGGATGATTTATGATTTTGATTGTTGGGTTTGAATGATTTAGGGTTTTGATTGTTTAATGTTCGATGATTAATGTAAGCTCTATGGTTTCTCTTTCAGTGACATCAATGTCGCAAGGAAAACGTAAGAGCTCTGTACATAACTCTAAAACTCCAACTGCTTCTCTCTTCAGGTTAGTCTCTACTTTCTACGGTTTCACATATTTTCTGAATTTTTCTTTTCTAAAAAGAGAGAGATTTGTGAATTTGGCAGGAGGCAAAAGAGGCTAAAGATAGAAGAACATAGAAAATCTCTTCCAATTGCTTCAGTAGAGAAACCTCTGATTGCGGAGGTTCAACAGAACGATACACTGATTATAGTTGGTGAAACCGGTAGTGGCAAGACTACTCGTAAGTTTTGGATGATTATTCTCATTGATGACCAAGTTAATCCATTGATGTTAATGATCATATGTTTTGTTTTTTGTGATGAAGAATTGCCTCAGTTCCTATACAATGCTGGATTCTGTCGGAAGGGAAAGATGGTAGGGATAACACAGCCGAGGCGTATTGCTGCAATGACTATTGCTAAAAGGGTAGCTGAGGAATGTAATGTTGAGTTGGGCCAAAAGGTTGGCTATTCCGTTAGGTTTGATGATACTAGTTCTAGCTCCACGAGGATAAAATTCATGACTGAAGGATTCTTGCTTAGGTAAACAAAACAGTAGCCTAGGTTTTGTTTTATTATGAGTGAGTGAGTGAGTGAGTGAGTGAGTTGTGAAAATCTCTAACAAACCTTTTGTTGTCAACATTTTCAGAGAAATGCTCGTTGATCCGCATCTTTCTAGATATTCAGTCATTGTTATCGATGAAGCTCATGAGAGGACTGTTCAAACTGATGTTTTGCTGCCTTTTCTCAAAAAACTACAGCAGGAAAGGCATGAGAATGCTCTGTTGAAGTTGATCATTATGTCTGCCAGTTTAGATGCACGTGCTTTCGCTGAGTATTTCGGTTGTGACAAAGCCGTTCAAGTGATGGGGCGACAATTCCCCGTTGAAGTTTTCTACACTGTTTATCGTGAAACAGATTATATAGACGCAGCCTTGAACACCATATTTCAGGTTTGTGACCTTTTCTAGTAAATAAATTGAATTTTATGTTACCTTATATATAGAACAACATCCGCGTTCTTATAGATTCATTCAGAGGAGGAGCAAGGTGACATACTTGTTTTTCTCACTGGGCAAGATGAAATCGAATCTGTTGAGAGGCTTGTCCAAGAAAGACTTGAGCATATACATGAAGAAGACAAACGAAAGTTACTGCCAGTGACTATCTTTTCTGCTCTTCCTTCAGACCAGCAAGTGCGAGCTTTTGCCCCAGCTCCAGCTGATTTTCGTAAGGTTAGAAAAGAAATTTGAGCTATCTATTTGATTTTCTTTTGTTTGGTTTGTCAGTCTTATCTATTGTCACATATATATTTTAGGTGATTTTGGCCACAAATATAGCAGAAACTTCGATTACAATTCCTGGAGTAAGATACGTTATAGACCCTGGTGTTGTTAAGGCAAAAACCTATAATCCAAGCACAGGCATGGAGTCACTTGATGTTGTTCCAGTATCAAAAGCACAGACGGTTCAAAGAATGTTGTAAACATGTTCTTGCTTTATTATTTGATGTTTTGGCAAAGAGTTTTACTTGCAATTATAATTGCTTTTTGTTGGCTTTTACTTTAGTGGACGCGCAGGACGTGAGGGTCCTGGGAAGTGCTTTATCCTTTATCAGGAGAAGGAATATGAGAAACTGAAAGATTCAGCCACACCAGAGATCAAGAGATGCAATCTCTCACATGTCGTTTTGCTGTTAAAGGCTCTGGGAATTCATGATATACTTGGATTTGATTTTATAGATAAACCTTCAAGGTACTTGATGGATTTGCCATAACTAACTAAAGTCCTTTAGGGAAATTTGACTTTTTTGTCTTGTGATGTTGTTAAACAGAAGTGCAATAGTTAAAGCATTGGCAGAGTTACATCAGCTTGGTGCCTTGAGGGATGATGGTAAACTAGAGAAACCCGTTGGCTACCAAATGTCACAGCTCCCACTGGATCCTGTCTACTCGAGAGCTCTAATTTTGGCCAATCAATTCAAGTGTCTAGAGGAAATGTTGATCACTGTTGCAATGCTCAGTGTGGAGTGGTCCATATTTTATGATCCACCGAACAAGAGAGAGGAGGTGAGTATACCATAGCCAAAAGGACCAGGTTCAAATTATTCCTTTATATTATTAAAAAATGTTGTTTGTTTCGCCAGGCAAGAAGCTCAAAAAAACACTTTGCTAGCATTGAAGGGGATCACCTAACTTATCTTAATGTTTACCGGGAGTTGGATGAGTTCTTGGAAAAGAAAAAAGGGAATAGTATTGATAAAGTGAGGGAAAAATGGTGTAAAGACAAGTTTGTGAATAGCCGCTCCTTGAAGCATGCTCGTGAGACATATAGGTTGGTCATGCCTTATTCTTAGATAGATAATTACAGTTGATAATATTATGCCTTATGATGATAATCATACAAATGAATGCTTCTGGCAGGCAAATTCGTGTTTATGTGGAACATATGGGTTTTAATGTGACTTCATGCGGAAAGGACATGGTTGAATTTCGTAGATGTCTCGCAGCGTCGTTTTTCCTTAAAGCAGCACTGAGACAATTGGACGGTACATATAAGTAGGTACCTTCCATTTTGACACGTAAATAAGCCTCCTATGCTCTGTTATTTTGCTCACATGAACAGAACTTTCCAATTGTCAGGGCTATCGAGAGTGATGAGGTTGTCCACATCCACCCAAGTTCTGTTTTGTTCGGTGCAAAACCTAAACCCGAATGTGTTATCTTCAACGTGTTGATGCAAACCAGCAAGAAGTACGTGAAGAACCTCACAAGAATTGATCCCTTATGGTTGACTGAGTTAGCTCCTCCTCATCATTACAAATCAGGAGAGGAGGTCTAACTTTTGTCCCCTTTTTCCTACCAAATTTGTTTACATTTTTTAATAATTAATACTTTGGAGTAGTTTTAAACCTCCTTTGTCCCCTTGTCTCAACCGTTGTCAACAACCACCTGAACATGGGAACACGTAGTTTTTATAAGCGTTCTCTTATTGTTTTGTGGAGAAACTAAAACAGAGCGAATTCAAAAAACAAAATGGGGGAACTCTCCGGGAAATACAAACATGTGTGGTGCTTCGTCTTTCGCGGATGCCTTCATTTTGAAGGTGGACGCTCCTTCAATAGAGAAATTAGTTGGTGTGTAACCTAAACTTGAGAGAAAGGTCCACAATCTAGTAGTCCCTTTACCCTCTCTCCACTCTCCGCATCAAAGCCAAGTTTCAATTGATCTCAAAATAAGTCAAATAGTACAACTTCTTATGCTGAGGAATCTGCCTTGTCGCAAAGTAAGGATACAAAGACGGTTTCACAATCTGGAGGATAAAATTTGCTTCTGAAACGACCAGTGGCATCGACTGTATCTGAAGGCAAGGCAAAATGTATTTCCTGTTAAAGCTGCTGGAAGTGTGCAGTAGCCTACTACCGCATCTTCAAGATCCGATTCTGAATCTAGCAACGGTAAAAAGTAAAAACCACTTAGACTTCAACAGTCTTGTAAAAAGAAAAGTAAAAGCTATTGAATCTTTCTTCTTCTTCAATGTTCTCAATTATTACAAGTACTAGTGCGTACAAACCTTTTCAACAAAGACAAACAACATACCAAGAGATGAATATGTTGAAGTAAGCTTGAAGAAGAAGAAAACTTGAGCTGCAAGTTACTGAAGATTCTAATCCTATTTAGTTTAGGAGTTATCTAAACTATAGAATATTTGTTTTGGGAGATATCCAAAATAAAAGAGAAGTATTTTAGGATTAGGAATTGTCTTTTAGTTTTAGATATAAAAAGGGTCCATTGAGTTGTGATGGATCCTAGAGCTTTTGTGAGATTGTTTTGAGAGTTATTCAAATCAATAAAAGGAGAGTCATTCCTAGATATCGAGTTGTTCACAAAACCTACAAACTGTTTACTTTAGAATAGTTACTAATAAATACGTAAAAGATTATTGTTCTTATCACATGATTGCAACACTTTGTTCATAAAGTAATGTAACAATCCACATTCTGAGAAAAAACCTTCACAAAACCAAAAAAATCAACACAAGAAGGCAAAGGTAGATAGATGTATGATTGCTCAATCTGACGAGTCTCGAATCTAGTCGGTGTGTCCATGCCCGCCATACAACAAAGTCCACTTATCAATATGATAAGCAGAACGATTCCCAAGTGATAATCAATATGCAATTTATTTTAGGGTAGTCAAGTCCCAAGTGATTACAAGAAAAATTCTCTACTTTTACGATTCTTTTCTATCAGACAAACTGGAGAACCTTCGACGTAAGTCCTTGGATTTTATTACACGCTGGTATTTGGGACGTCCTCTCTCGTAAAAACGAGATAGGCGCTTTCTTTAGTAATTCTTTTTGAACTCAATTTAAAAAGACGTATTTGTTGGAGGTGGCCAAGCCCGGTTCAAATCTCTCCAAAGTCGAACCAGGAATCGGGAGCGGACCACAAAGGCCCACTATAAAACGAGGATACAAGAGGTGGAGTATCGTGGGCCTGAGTGGAAGGCCCGAGTCGTCAAAGTCAGCCGCAAGGTCAAGGAGATCAGAGGACATTAATTCACGCATTGATGAAGAAAGATTCTCCGGAAAAATACCTAGCAACAATTACAATATGATCAACACCTATAAAAGGAGAAAGGAGGTCACAAGGAAGATGATGGATTTAGACACTTTTGACACAAAGACAAGCTCTTACATTGTATTACATTGTACACACGGCTCATTCAATAAAATGTTAACAAAGTTATATTTACTTTTAAACGATATTACCAATTTTATATGTCACCATAATCTCTATATATTAATCGAGGAGACAGAGAGATAATATTTTGAATGTAGAAGCTGAGTTGTCAACCAGAGAAGATTTTCGGATTGTATTAGCCAATTAGATTTAACATGTAGTTAAATGGGATTTGATTTACAATTAAATCACATTTCGTATAATAACTAAATCGTACCAGACATTTATTTGGTAGTTTTTAGATTGATTTGTTATCAAGAATATCAGCCTTAACCTTTTAGGTAAGTAAGATATCACCATTTTATTAATACTAAATAGTTTAGATAATTAGCAATAATACGTGGGTTTGTTATTTTTGTAAGTTCTCAACCACAAGATTATATGGTAAGCTTGATATTTATGTACTTATAATGTGATCTCATTTTGTTTAAATTGTGAGCAAAATCCGGAATACACATTCGGTTTGTAGTTAATGTGATCACATTTTGATCTGATATATTTCCTTGAGAATCACTAACAAAAGATTTTATACGATTTAATACGTTTTGAAATGCCCCAAATATTCTCTAATATTAAGCACGCTATCCGCTATATAAAGATGTAGCCAACTCTACATTCCAAAGCATCAAAACACTCAAAACAGACGAAGAATAAGGTTAATCATGGTTCAAGAGAATAAAGTTTCCGAACTAAAGCCTTACAAGTCAACATGGAAGATCGTTGCAAAGATCATTCGATTGTGGAAGCAAGTTACTCCTTATGGAGAAACTTTGGAACTCATTCTTTATAACATTCACGTAAGTTTTAAACATGTATTATTTATATTTGTTATTGTTTTCGTTATAGATATCTAATAACATCTTCTAATTAATTTACAGGAGACAAAAATCGGTGTAACTATTAAGAAACAACATTGGTCATATTTTGAACGTCTCTTAAAAGAAGGGGAGACAAAGGTGTTTCAAAATTTTACTGTTGGTTCAATATTTGGTGCTTACAAGAGTACAAATCATCCATACGAAATGTGTTTTCATCAAAACACAATTGTTCAACAATGTGACCAACTGCCGGACACGTTAACTGGTTGGCATTTCGCACCATTTGATGATATTCTAGGCGGAAAGTTGGGGAATGAATTTTTGGTTGGTAAGTATTATTTTCCTTATGTTTCATTAATATAAATATTTCTAAATTTTATATTATTTCGTTTTTATGTAGATGTTATTGGACAAATTGTTTCAATCGGAGAAATTCAGTCTTTCACCAATAATAATATTGAAAACCAAAAACTGACTGTTGAGCTGCGTAATTTGGAATAAGTTAATTTGTATTTCTGTTTTAAAATTTATTTTATTGCAATATTATTTTGTTTATATGATGTCTAACTAGCTTTTTAAAACTCGATTGCTACTGTATAGGGATACAAAACTGTCATGCACTTTCTTTGGTGATTATGCTCATCGAGTTAACGATTTTGTTAAGGCTCATGATGACTCTGCTGTTATCTTAGTTGCACAATTTTGTCGAATAAGTCATTGGCAAGGTTAATATTTTAATCCTTTGTTTTTTGAAGTTATATATTATTTATATATTTTTTAGGCTTGCTTATGATTATGAGAAAATAAATTGTAGAAGTTTGGAGTGTATCTAACGCATTCAATTGCACATAACTTTTTTTTGAACTCTCCATATCTACAAATCGAAGAGTTTAGGGCAAGTTTTGTTTTATAATATGATATCATAATTATTTTTACGTACACAATTAAGGTTTTTGACGTTAATTGTTTGTATTTTCAGCTTGCCTGATAATAACCTTGCAATATCCAATGTTCCAACGAAAAAAAATCTATTGCATCCTTAGCAACTTATGAGTTTTTTTTTTACCAATAATGTGCCTAAATCTCTTGAAGAGATTCATGAGGCTGTTGAGGTATGTAATTTATAAAAGATTGAAAATGAGGATATTTTCTCTACTGTAACGTTTATAACTTATATTGTATGGTTATATTAAAATTTATAGGTTGGTAGGTTTGTTGTTCTAAGTGAGATCGTTTCAGTTGATGCGGATATGGATTGGTTCTATATTAGTTGCAAATGATGCCAAAAGAAAGTTTTACCTGAGTCAGATGACGAAGCTGGTCAAGGTGAAAAACAGTTTTTTTCTGCCAAAAGTGTTGTAAACAAGTTATAGATGTTTTTCCAAGGTAAGCTCCTATTAGACATATAGAGCAGTCCATACATATAAGGTAATGTTAATAATTTTCGTTTTAACATTTAATTAGCTTCTCACAAGGTTTATGCTTCACTTGCGCGTCAAAGATAGCAGTGGAGAAGCTAAATTCATTATGTTTGACAAAGATGATATGGTGATTGTTCAGAGGACTGCTGCCAACTTGACCGAATTAATGAGAGAGGTTTTGAGTTGTTTATAAATAATTATATAATTATTATTGACAAGCGACTATAGTTTTTTAATTTGATTTTTTGAATTTTATAGTTAATTGATCCTGCAACTTTACCCCCTACTCTTATTCAATTGGATGGTCTCAAGTTTTTGTTTATCATTGGGGTTGAAAGTGCTAATGTGGTATAGAAACATGATACATTTAAAATCATAAAGGTCGCCAATAAGAGAATCACGACTAATTGGGGACGTACTCCGATTCACATGCTTACTAACTCTGAAAATACCCAGGTAAATCATGGCGTTTTATTAATAGCATAAAAAACAATTTCATTTTCTATAGATATTAAATATTAATATCTTGCATTTTTTTTATAATTAGGGTGAAGGAAGTGCAAAACATTTTCCTTTGATGATATCATATAGTGAGGATGATATATATCAGTTTTTACTAATTTATAACGTTTGTTTGGAGTCTTTTTGAGGCTCTTCGAAGTCTTTTCTTTGCATTTTCAGGTGTTTTAGGTGTTTGGACAAGTTCGGGGAAGAATGTGAAGTTTCTACAGGATTTCAAGGATTAAATAATGAAAAACGCAAAGTTCAACACGTAGGCAAAATGATCGATCGATCAGAATGAGTGATCGAACGATCACTTTGCTCTGGAAACGGAGACATTGCCAGTGACGAAACCTACGAACGAGTCTTGGAACTGATTGACAACTGAACTAGAGGCCGATCTAGACGTCGATTGGAACCAAGACCGGAGGTCCGTCTTGGCGCCAATTAGCGCCAAGATAGAAGCCTTGTCTTGGCGCCGGTTGGTGCTGAGACGCAGATAACGTTCAGCCGTAATCCGTTGACTGAACCACGTCCTTTCCGATCGTCATTTCCTTCAAATCGTCACTTGATCGTCTCTCATTTCGTCTCGATTGGAGTTTCCGTCAAACCGTCTTGATGATAGTCGTAAGGATTCGTACTTTTTGTGGACTTCGTATCAATCGTATAAAACGTCGACGGTTAACCTAAACACCGGAAGAGTCTAAACTATACGATCGGTCTTATCGTTCCACGAAA
>OVAN01014546.1:0-11960 GCA_900406275.1 Anastatica hierochuntica | reverse complement strand
AAAACTAATCAAAAACACATTAAAATATGCATGAAATTGTATGTACATCAGATAGTTACAAACAATGGTTCGCAATTCACAAGCAAGAACTTTAAAAAGTTTTTCGAAGATTGGGGCATAAAGCTGAGCTTCGCAACTCCAAGAAATCCACAATCCAATGGGCAAGCTGAATCCACCAACAAGACGATAGTCAACCTTCTGAAAAAGAGACTGGACGACACCAAAGGAAACTGGGTCGAAGAGCTTCCAGCTACCCTATGGGCATGCCGAACCAGCATTAAGACTTCCACATGCAAAACAAATTTCTCTCTGGTCTACGGAATAGAGGCAGTGTCTCCAGCCAAAGTCAGTGTCCCTACAGCCAGGTCAGAGCTTCTAACCCTAAGAGAAAATGAAGAGCTGAAGGCTTTGTCCCTGGATCTCCCTGACGAAAAAAGGGAAGCCGTAAGAATCCAAAACTGGAAGTACCAACAAGAAGTAGCACGCAACTACAACAAGAAAGTACGAACCCGAACGTTCCAACAAGAAGAATGGGTGCTGCACCGAGTCTTTGAGAATACCAAGGACAAGACCGCGGGAAAGCTGGCACTTGGCTAGGAAGGACCATACCAAATTGTGGAAGTCAAAGGAGCAGGGGCATACAAGTTACAAGACAGGTACGGAAAAATACAGCCAAATAGTTGGAATGGGTTACACCTAAAGTTTTACTTCTTCTAGAAGAACGCCCCTGATCCGGACGACCATACCCCATATACGTTTTCTGTTTATGATTTTCAATTTTTTACATCTTTTTATGTAATCATGATACGTCTGAAGACGGATACCCATCAATAAAACAATTGCTTTCTCACGAGAAAATCCAGTCAAAAATCAAAGGGCAAATAAATTGAATGGTTACTCCTCAATAAAGGAGTAACATAAGCAACGTACCCTTCCAAAGAAAAAAGCAAAAAGCAAGGGGCAAATAAGTTGAATGACTACTCCTCAATAAAGGAGTAACATAAGAAATGTACCCTTCCAAAGCAAAAGCGAAAAGCTCAAAAAAGAAGGAGAAAGAAACTCTGCTTGAACAAGGGAAAATACCCGAAAGAAAGCAAGAGACAAAATGCTTATTTTTTTTTAACTAAGAGTGGCTAACCGGAAAGCAGAGTGCTGAGCAGAAAGCAAAAACAAACTTGACCTTGCTTACTAGGCCGTAGTAAATGCAAAGGCTATGCGGTCTGAGCACATGAGCATCACCTATACCTACTTACCAGACGTGGGAAGTAGAAGAAAAGTCTGGCACTTGAACCCCTTTGCGGGGGAGGTTCATACTAGCAAAACCAATAAGACTGAGAGTGGCTTCACTGCAGGAAGCAGAGTGCAGCAAAGCAAACTCAGCTATTTTCGGATAGCTGAATGCCAAAAAGCCAGAAGATACCTCTGGGTAACAGAATGCCAACATGCCAAAAGATACCTCTCTGGGTAGTCTTGGCAACCTATACATTGTCTAAGGGCAAGAAGCGGAACTCCCTCAAAAAAAAGAGAGAGATAATGATATTATCCCAACTCAGTACTCAAAGAACTCTCGCAAGACAAGGCAAAAAGGCTAAAAGCCCAAGGCCCGAAGTCAGTCGACCAAGGCAAAAAGGCTGAAAGCCCAAAAGCCCGAAGTCAGCCGACCAAGGCAAAGAGGCTAAAAGCTCATAGCCAGAAGCCACCCGATCAAAGCGGCAAGGTTAGAAACTCATAGCCAGAAGCCAGCCGATCAAGGTAAAGGACAAAGGCCGAAAGCCAGGAGCTAGCCGGCCAAAGTGCTTACAATAAGAAACGCACCCAAGCATCATATATGAATCTAAGTCAAAAGCTCTATAAGGCGAAAAGACAACAGAGGGCTAAAAGAGGCATTCATAAAAAGCCACCAAAGGCCAGAAGGGCAAAAAAGGAAACAAGGCCAAGAAGGCCAACGAAAAGTCAAGGCCACTAAGGCCATAAGAGTCATTACAAAGCCCACAAGGGGCAAAAGTAAACCCACGCAGGGGCACGCCATCAACAGAAAAGAAAATAAAACCCCGCATGGGGAAAGCAACCTGCTTCTTGATTCTTGGTCTGGAGGCTAGTCAGCTGGAGGATCAGGATAGGCAGACCTCTCGACATTTGTCTCAGAGGCTGCTGGAGGGGTAGAGGCCAAAGCAGGAGGAATATGTGGTTCATTTTCAAAGGTGGGAGCTTCGAGGCCATTTTCCTCCGCCTCCGCGATCGCCACCAGCTTGTAATTTTCAAACCCCTTCTGCAAGTTCCAGGACTTCGCCTCTCCCCTGAGGTAGTCCCGAACCATTTCCCAACGCCCCATGATCCTGGCACCATTGACGGCCATGGACATCTCATCACTAAAAGTGGCCACTCGGGCGTCCAGGTTGCCCAGTTCCTCTTCCAGCTTCGCCATCTCCTCAGTCAAGTTGAGGACATTCTCTACTGCCTTTTCCTTCTCTGACTCAAGCCCCCATAGCAGATCCTTAATCTCCTTCAACTCCTTCTCCAAGCCAGTAGACCTGTCTTTCTCTGCCCTCAGCTTGGCAAGGCAATCCTCCACCTGAGCCTTCCCTACATCAATCACCTCAGTGGCGACCTTATCCTTGGCATGGAAGAGAGAATCCTTGGCATGGAAGAGAGAAGCCGCAAGCTGAGCAAAAAAAAGAAAGAAGGTTAGCCAAAGTAAAGGGAGATAGCAAAATAACAGCCAAAGGCAGGCCAATTACCTTGATCAGCCCCTTTTGGACCTGGTGAAGATGCCCTGATCACCAGAACTAGGAGGGTCAGAAGGAAGCGCAGGGAAGACTGACCCTTGCAAGTGCTCCAGGGCGCCATCCAGATCGCCGATAGAGGAGGAAGGCTACTTGGTTGGAGGACCCCTCTGCTTCTTGCTAGAGGCGGTAGCCTTCTGGGTCGCTTTTCTCTTGGACCCAGTCGAAAGGGACTCTGAGATCTCCACCACCTCCGGAGCCTTGCTCCCAGACGCCAACTTGGCCTTTCTTGCCGCCTGAGCCCTTTTAAAGTCCTCCAGCGCCTTAGACCCAGATCCCGACATATTTCCTGCAAGACAAAAACCAATCAAGAAGCTAGCCAGAAGCAAGCAGATAAAAGAAGTATGAGACAAGGAGCAAACCTCTCACGCTGCTTTGGTTCAATGCTTCTTCACTCAAAAGAAATAAAATGCTCCTTTCCTCAGCGGGGATCTTCAAAGCTTCTTCCACCTTCTCCTTGCCCTTCTCCAACTTCTCTATGGACGCTTCTGCAAAAACAAAGTGCCAAAAGGGTTAGTAGTCAAACTGGAAGCAGAAGAAACAAAAACATCCTAAGTCTACCAGTGAATCTCCAAAGAGTAGAGAACCCAGGAGAAGTCCTGACTCTCATAAAGACAAACTTTTGGGACCAGTGATTCGTGAAGGCCGCCCCTTTCCTTTCCTCCCTCTCTAGCTCTAACACCAAGGGAGCGCCAGCGCGAGGCCAGAAGTAATACCTACCTTCATCCGAAAGAAAATGGGGGAAGTAGGAGCTCATCAATGCCAAGATCCAGCCCATAGAACTTATTGAGGACCTGGACGGCAGTGAGAATCCTCCAAGACGGCGAGTTCAGCTGGGAAGGAAAAATGTTGAAATGCTCCGAGACCTTCCTCACCAGGGCAGGCACTGTACCCCTGACTCCAGCCTCAAAATAGCCTTCATACATGGTTATTTCGTCTCTTGGGCATTCAGAAGTCCTGTCGCTCTTCCCAGGAAACTTCAAGTGAACGCCTGCCCCAATGGAGTACTTCTGCCTCCATTCCTCCAAAAGCTCAGAGTTCACATTTGAGAAAGGGCCAACTTTCATAAGCTCCAGACCCGCGGCGGAACGCAACGGCAGCGGGTTAGCCTCAGGCATCTCCGTGTCCTCAGAAGACCCCTCAACCTCAGGAGATGGGCTAGTCCTAATTAAACGCCTCCTCCGAACACGGGCCCCGACGGAGGATGAGGCCACCGGAGAAAACTCATCGTCGGACCTGGTCATGCCTGGGTTCAAGAAAAGTTTGGATCGGGGATCTAAAGATTGACCTGGGCAAGAAAGACCTAAAAGCTAAGGCTGATCTGAGATCCTAAAGACCAACTCCTGGAATCTACCCTAAAAGAAGCAAAAAGAAAAAGGAAGAAGATGATCTAACTTTAGAATCGCGGATCGAAAGCTTGAAAAGGGATTTCGGGAGCAAGATTTTTAGTAAGAAAAGGTAGAAGATGAAGCAAGAATTCTAGTAAGAGAAAGTAGATGAAGCGAGAATGCCAAAGAAGAAGGAAGAAAAGGTTTAAAAGAAAGAGGATAAATCAAAATGAGCTGCACGCGTCTAATCATTGGCGAGAATCTCATTAGAGAGTAACGACTATATTCTCTCTCTTCAAATCTTCATAAATCTTCGCTAACGACTATAAGCTCTCCTCTTTACCAAGTCAAGCAGCTGGGGTTTTTTCAAAAAAATAATCCTCCTTGAAAGCTGCAAGCGGTTCTAGAAAGTTCAAAATTCAAAGCCCTGAGGCCAGACGACAAAGAGCCAGACGCAACCTCCCGTCGCAGCAACGCTCATTATCTGACAAAGATTGAACAAACAACAAGCAAATGCGTAAGGAAAGTAGAGGCGGCGCAAGTCAAAGCTAAAAAGGCCAAGCGACTACTGGCTTCCTGCCTAAGCCACCTAGAAGACATGTTATTCCACAACTTCAGATCGAACCTGCGCAATAAGGGGCAAATTGTTGCGAGTAATTTAGGTCCTGAGAATTCTCAGACTTAGATGGAATACAACAGTAAGACCTCAAAGCAGGGGAATGCCCAGAAGCAGGAAGCCAGACGACATCCCATAGCTGGAAGCCGGAAGTCTGACGACCAAGCATAGCTACAAGCTAGAAGCCAGCCGACCACCGCCTCTCCCTTATTTTCGCTATTTAAAATAGCAGATAATGACATGTATTTTAGATAAATATGCATATATTCTACAGATAATCATGATATATCTAATTCTTGGAGGGACAATCATGAAACTCATGTATAAATACCAAGCTAAAATGGAAAACGTGTACGCACAAAAAACCCTAACCCAGAAATCAATACACAAACAATACACAATCACAAACATTCTAAACCCTTTGCTAAACATTCATCGACCTCCAGCTTCCGTAGTGCTACAAAGAATGACCAAAATCACCCATAACAATCATCATACCCAAACAACCTCTTGAAATCTTCAAAGAAGTCAAACTCTTCTGTTGGCTCGTAATCCTTTGTCACTTCTTCAACAAATAGACCATCACTTAGATCAAGAATTTCTTCTTCGATTCCTTCAACCTCTTTGAAATCCCCCAAATTCAAAGTACCACAAATCTCATCTCTTGCACTAACCATCTTGTAAGATACCTCAGGGTCAATGTTTGGAAGAACAACTTCCTTTCTTTTAAAATCAATCCTTGCCCAAACGGTTTCAAGGAAAGGTGTTCCAAGTAGCATAAAGAACATACCCGATCCCGATATCTTGACAACAACAAAATTCGTAGGGACTATGCAATCCCCAACCTTCAAAGGATAGTTTTCGAGTTTCCCAATGGGCTTCTTGACGGATGAGTCTCCCAAAGCTATTGGACAAGTAGGCTTGATTGCCTCTTTGATCCCAAATTTTATGATCATGTCTGATGAAATCACATTGACACTTTCCTTGGTGTCTACTAGAGCTTCTTCTTTAAACACCTCTTCCAACAAGCAAGGTACCACAAACTTTCCGGGTTTTACAACCTTCTCGAGAACTCTTGTCTCGGTTAGAGGGGGTAGCAGACCGTGCTTTCTAGCTAGCACTTCTAGGCTCTTCTTTCTTAGCTCGTATTTCTCTATTCTAGCCTTGAGCTTAGAATTCCTTGTAGCTAGTTCCCTTAATCCGGAAGAGACAATATCCACCTTGTGTACCAGAAGATCAAAGTATTCCTTGAGTTGTTGCTTAATGAATCTTTCGGGATAGGGAAGAATTGGTTTGTAGGGTCCCATATCTGCTTGCAAGTTAACCACACGCTTCTTTTCTTTGGTTGTTGCCTCACCACCAAAAGCTTCCTCGACTTCTCTTTTTGACTTACTTAAAGACTCATTATCAAGGGTGAGTTTCTCTTTCTTTGAACTAGATTGGGCAACGACCATTATCTCATCAACACATTCAACTTCAACCTTTTTGAGTAGCACATCATCTTCTTGATATCGGATATTCCCATCATTATCAATGTTTCTCACCGTAATGATCCAAGGTGTCATTTTCAAAGACCATGTTGCAAAAGTCATTCGGATTCGCTTCGGGTTTACCCGATAGGATCCCTTTACCGTTGTTCTCGGAAGAACTAGCAACTTGAGCCGCTTGGTTGTCTAGCGTTTTTATATGGGCGGCTAGATTCTCAACCTTCTTGTTTAGGTCACACCAAACACCATCAATCTTTTGATTCACATCTCCCATCCTCTTGTTGAGATCAAAAGCGGCTTTATTTTTCCCGTCCAAAACTTGCTTCGAGAGGATGGTGTTCTCGTCCTCCTTTGGAGGTTGAGTAGATGAACTTCCCGTGTTGGTGACAAATTTTAAATGTACTTTTGGTGGGAATTTTCTTGGATCTTGCCCTTCTGGCCTCTCCTTTTGCATCGGGTATCTTTGATCCGTTGGGTTGGCAAAATCTTGGTTCTGATAAGAAAGATTGTTGTTCCAATACTTACATGGAGGGTTGTAAGGCTTTCAATAGTATACGCCTTGAATGTAGCAAAGGTCTTCTTGGTCTCCAATATCACGATCATTCCCATCACCTTTACCTTCTTCCGCATGTTCTTGGTAAGCCTATCAATCTTTTCATTAAGCTCTTACAATCGAGAATCATCTCTATAACTTCCATTCTTGTCGCGGCCATAGATTTGATCGCTTTGGAATAAGTTCTCGATGAGTTCTTCACCTTCCTCAACGTCTAAGTTGGCAAAGCTCCTCTTTCTTGCCGTGTCAAGTGAATTCTGATATTTTTTCTAACAACCGCGATGGAAAATCCCTAGCAAAGCATCCTTAGCTAATCTGTGATGAGGGAAAGACCAGATATATGATTTTAAACATTCCCAAGCTTCATGAAACGTACCCTTGTTCGATCAAACGTACCCTTGTTTGAAAAATGTTATGTCGTTGCGAATTTTTGCTGTCTTTTCCTTCAGAAAGAACTTTGTCATGAATTCCTTCTCAACTTGAGCCCATGTGGAGACTAGACCCGTGGAGATACTCTTCTTCCATTGAGCGGCTATATCACCTAATGAGAAGGGGAATAATATCATCTTGATAGCTTCCTCGCTTACCCCATTTATCTTTATGGTCATACAAAGCCTCTCAAACTCATCAAGATGGTCTAAAGGGTTTTCTGATGGTCGACCATAAAACTTGTTGTTTTGGACCATGTTGATGAGGCTATACTTTATCTCAAAGTTATCGGGTACTACAATGGGAGGGTGAATATCCATCCTTAATCTCCTCATGTTGGGCTCATCATAAGCACCTATCCTTTGTGCTCTAGGACGCCCTTGGTCTTGGATCCTAATTCCTTGAGCTTGGTTGTTGTCACCCATATTGTTTCCTTGATTAACAATAGGATGAGGGTTTTCCATTCCCGAACATTTTAGATGCTCGAGTCTCTCTCTTTCTTTCCTTGCTCTAGTGTTAACTCGTTACAATCTCCTTATACCTTCCACCTGTGGAATCAAATTTGATTGACCTATACTACGCAAGTTCATGCACCTACAAAGATAAGAACAAAGAGTGAACAAGAGTTAATAACTTTAAATAAAAAGAAATGACTTAGTATCAATAAACTAAAGGAGACTAAATGGCAAATTATGTTGATCCCTGGCAACGACGCAAAAAACTTGATTGAGATGGATTCTCTATCGAGTTTTAATCCCAACTAAACTCTAAACCTCAAGTATAAAGCTAGTAGTTGTAGTAATGGGTTATCGAATCCACAAGGAGCAAAATTTTCACACAATCAATCCTATAACTAGTTCATTGATCTAAGTCTATCAAATGCAATTGGATTTGAAGCTTAAATCAAACAATCAAAGCAAAACAAGATAGCAAACTCAACTACTAAATACTACTTAACAAGAATCAATGACGAAGAACATGAAAGAAATAAGCTAGGTCTGTGATCAAGTGATCCAAATGCTAACTAAATGCAAGGTTTGGGTAATGAAGTTTATATCAAAGGCAAGGCAAAGAGTCAACTAAATCATTTCCATGATTCTAGTCCATTTAACAAACTCTAAACCAGTTCACTCTCCCAATAGTGATCTAAAGTCTATCAATCATTATACACAAGCCAAATAACCTACTTAACACCTTAATCATCTACTCCCATAGGCTAAGAATGCTAAGCATGATTTAGATTCTCTTAGGCATTTCATCGAACACCTTTCGGGTGTGAAAGCCTTAGGATCTAGAATTTGATTGATCACTTCAAATCTATCTTTAAGCATCCCTAAATCATGTGATTCTATATAAACCCAACCTCTAACACCATTATTAGCATCTAGATCTAGCTTCATCAACCAAACCCATGCTTACATCAGATGACTACTCACTAATCATGCTCAAGGAACTCATAGAAACTAGAGAAAAGTCATAGCAATCGTAAAGAAAGAAGAAGAAAAGATAAAGATGCAAACTTATAAGATTTACAAAGAGATTTCTCTCTAGATCCAAAACACATACAAAAGTTCATTAAAATGTAAAAGCTTAGAGTTTTATCATGATTTAAGATGAGTATTTATAGAATTTGAAAAGTTGGGTCGGGTTGACCCGGGACAAACCGGGTCAAAACCCAAGTTTTGGGTGAAAATAGAAGGGCTAGCGGACTGGGAGGTTGTTGCAGACCGACAGCCAGAGTCCCTTTGCCCGCCAGCTTGAACCCTCTAGACCGCCATCCATGTTTGTTGGTGCCAAAACCATTCGTTCTTGCTTTCGAGTCCCTGGGTTCATTCGTTATCATCAAGGTGACCTAAAACAGGGTAGAAAAGAGAAGAAAAATGTACGAATGCAACTTCTAAGACTCCTAAATGATCTTTCCTAATCAAGACTCAAAAAACGATTTAAAGCGATCTAAAAATTCCTAAAATGCAAATAAAACTCTACTAAATACTAAGCTATAATATGAAAAATATGATAACATCATTATTACCAGTAATAAGGATATCATCAACCTAGAAGAGAACAAAAAATTATTGTACCCGCATTTTGGAGAACAAACTATGACGTATTGGCCAAAACATTTACAAAACCCAAATAAAAAAAAGGTGTGAAAAACAACATTATACCATGCGTGCAGAGTTTTCTTCAAAGTATATTGATATATTCGAATTTAATAACATATAACGATGTTTTTATTCATTTTTAGGGTTTTGGAGTCTTTTCATTCAGCTTCCACTTATTTAGGTGTTTGGGCATGTAATGTGAAGAGTTCCAAACCTTTCGAGGAAGTTCGTGATGATTAGAAAAAAGGTGTTCGAGTAAAATCTTAGCATTGTTCTTTACTAGGATTGATCGATGCTGCTAAAGATTACGAGGAGAATTTTTGTCGAGGATTTTGTGATCGATCAATATATAGAGGTGATAGATCTTTCCTCATATCTGAAGAAAAATTGAAATGTCCTTTTTCTGATTGTTTTTTCTTTTTGTTCCAAATCATCCAGAAACATTATAAATACTCCCTCATGTCGTTTTTAGGTTTTAACACTTTATTATTATTTTTTTTTGGAGCTTTTGAGTTGTAAGCGATTGGAGAGATGAATCTCTGACTCTGAAGCTTTTGGAGAAGTTTGATGAACCCCGTTATTTTTTATGTCTTTTGATTCAATTACAATTTTTTTTGTTTTGATATGTGTATGTAGTTCTCTATTTAGATTTTAGGGATTTCAAAGAATTTCTTGAATTGATGAATTATCTTTAAAATTCTTCATCTAAGTGAATCTTAATGCTTTAACTTAATTGATCACATAATTCATGATATTAGGTTGATAAACTTAATGGAAAATGGTTTAGAAACTTGATAAATTATTGGATGAGCAAAATATCCTTAGCTAATGAGAAATGATGTTAAATATTTTGTGAACAAATCAAACATGAACTTTAATGCATGCTTAGTCTCAATCGAATTATGTGGGAGTTAGTTTTCATTGTTTTATGCATAGTGATTGAATCATCCCAGAGGAGATTTTTCTAATTCAATGTTTTGAGTTCTTGAATGGATCTTAAATTGTTTCCTTTATGATTTCATGTCCATTAACCATGTCTTCCTGCGAGTTTCCCAGATGCATGACACTTAAATTAATTGAATTTATTTCGTTTTATTAATTTTCTTTTCATTGACAATTACAATCCAAACACAATTATAATATATTGGTCTTCTACTTTGATTCGAACTAAAAGTCTTAGTGTGTGGTCTTTGTGGATTCGATCCCAGAAATACTATTGCGAATTGCTATGCACTTGCAGTGTGTTCTTTGGATTAAAATTTGAGATATCACATATATAACTTTATGGAGTTTGCAAAAGTTATTTGGCGTATCAACACTTTCAAATCATGGAGCTTGTTCCATATAGACAAACCTCATCATGAGGTCTTTGAAGAAAAGCAGTGTTAGATCGAGTTGTGGTAAATTTAAATTGTAAGATATGGCAAGGCTAATAACCAAGAGAAATGATGCTCGTTACATAACATGATAAATGTGTCGAAGTAATCTATGTCCATATGGTGGTGAAAGCCCTTCATGACAAGTTGTCTTCCCCCTCTCGACATCAACATTCAGTAGTCTCTTAATGTGAAAAAACCCAACAACACCCTACTAGATACTCAGTTAAATCAGAAGGCACCTAATCTCATGAACGATGCCGAATTTAAGATTCACACTCATCTTGCATTGCAAAAGTGTAGTTCAAATCCATAAGGGCATGACGATACATAGTTGGCTCAATTTTTTTCCTGGTGCATTTATGACCATGAGAGAGGGTTTTTTTATTAGGCTTGGAGATCTGATTCTTGACCTTTGTAACTATCAAATGTGTGTTTGCTAGTGGTGCATGAATATGAGCAGTTGTAACTGTAATAGGATCAACCAGGAGGAGAATCAATAGTGACACTTGGTGATCCCATTGATGAATCCAAAGTCGGTGGAGGAGATGATTCAATGATTGTAGTAGTAGATGGTGAAGGAGTTTTGTCAGAGATTGAGTAGGCTTCGAGATTTATGAGTGGTGGGGACATAGGCGTCACATTCAGAAGTGAAGCAGAGGAGTGATCAAGAGAAGATGAAATCTTCCGATTGGCATACTTGTTGTGAAATATCTCCTCATAAAACCTAACATGACGCGGGACATATAGCCGTAATGAATGGGATCATAACAAAAGTAAAACCCAAAAAAAAACAAGGAGAAAAACGAGAGTCAACAATATGATGATGCTTCCATTCAGAAATCCCATTAAGTCATGGGATATGGGGATGAGTCGTTAAATGAGAAATCCCATGAGATGACAAAAAAATTGCTAGGGCAAGACACCTACCGCCGTTATCCGATTATAACAAGATAATGCGTGTTTGAAACTTATGTTGACAAGGGCTACAAATTTTGTGAATATTTCAAGTACTTGCGACTTCTTCTTTAACAAATAAAATCAAGTATTCTTCATAAAGTGAACAACTAAAACGAGATAGTAATTGTATCCATCAAAAGAATATGCTTGAGAGTAGATACATCGGTGTAAAGAACCTCAAGGGATTTAGATGAACGAATAGTGTTTTGAGCAAAGGGAAGTTTATGGCTCTTTTTTATAGAACGTGATTGACAAAACTGAGTTGAAGAAACTGTTGGAAAGAAGAAGAGAGTATTTTAGAAGTGATGGAGAAAGTGTTTAGA
>OVAN01014545.1:0-11960 GCA_900406275.1 Anastatica hierochuntica | reverse complement strand
TGCAGTATTCCTTTGGATTCTTCTCCGGTTTGGCTGGAATGACACTTGGGGAGCTTTGTTGCTCGCAGAAGTCTGAGCAACATGTGTTTCCAGCATCTTCACTCGAACACTCATAGCCTCAAACTTCCCATTGAGGTCACAGTACATGCTATCGACTTTCTGATTGATCTCCGCAGCAGACTTAGTCTGATTTTCCGACACTTAGTAAAGCATTTGTTTTATATCACTATCTTCAGGAGATGTAGAAGATTGTCCTTGGTTCTGATTTAGATACCTCGACTGATAGTTGTTCTTGAATCCTCCTGAACCAAACTGCTTCTGTTGATAGCCACTGTTTCTGAAGCCATTGTTCTAATTCTTGTTCTGAAATCCGGAGTTGAAGACACTCTGATTCTGTTGGTATGGATTGTTCCAGAACTGGTTTTGTTGGTTGAAACCTCTGTTACCAAAATTTCCTTGACCTCCAATGTAATTCACATCTGTTTGTCCACCATTCAGCTCCTCAGACATGAATTCCTGATACATCTGTCCCATCTTCTGCTCTTGAAGAATAGGTGTATCGTTCTTCTATCCAACAAATTTCACTCCCTGCTGATCTCTCCTCATTAGCTCATCGAGCTTTGAGTGTAGATCATCAATTCTCTTCGCATTTGGTGACACAACTCCTCTACCACGATCATAGTCTGATCTGCGATTTGCCTGACTATTAGCCATGTTATTCATCATCATGTAAGCTTCCTCCACAGTCTTGGTCATGAAATAACCATTGCTCGCGGTGCCCATAGCATTCTGATACTTCTCCTCAACCCCATTATAGAAAATGTTAAGGAGATTCCAATCTGAGAACCCATTATGAGGGCAATCATTAAGGTACTCTCTGAATCTTTCCCAAGCTGCATGAAAACTCTCAGAACTCAATTGGTGAAATCCTGCAATCTTATTTCGGAGAGAGATAGACCTTGATTTCGTGAAGAAATGCCCAAGGAAAGCAGCATTTATCTCATCCCATGTCCTCAGAGAATCAAGCTTTAGGCTATTGTACCATCTTGTAGCTTTGTCATTCAGAGATAAAGTGAACAACCTGCATTTCAGAGTTTTAGCAGGTACTTCGTTGTGCTGGATAGTATTGTAGATGGTTTCAAACCTATCCAGATGGTGCATTGGGTTCTGTGATGGCAACCCATGATATTGATTCTGCTGCACCAAGTTAATGAGACCAGTCTTTATCTCAAAGTCCCTTCTCTCTATGAGAGGCGGACGAATCCCAAAATGATTTGCATAGAAAGCCTCCAGAGTCTCATATTGTGCCAAAGTCATCCTCTATTGAGGTTGATTTGCGTGTTGTTGCCCCTCAGCTGCAATATTTTGCTGGTCAGCATGCTGAGCACTAGCATTAGCACCACCACCAGCAGGTGGATTATCTCCTGGAAGGAGTCCAGGAAAGAGAGAATTTTGATGAACTTGAATTGGATCTCTGAAGTTGTCACCCATGATTTCAGCAAACTCAAATTCTTCAATAACCTCCAGCAACTTCTCTTTCTTCTTTTGTCTCTCTAGACGCGAAGGTTCAGGCTTAAATTCGAGAAGATTCGCGATCCCTTGGCTTCTAGTATGAGGCCTTTTCATGCACCTGAAAGCACAAAAACAGAGAAGAAAAAGAAGAGACTAAACAAAACAAAGAAAATTGCCTTAGGCACGCAATGATCCTAAGTTCTAAGACTTCCTATTGGTCCCCGGCAACGGCGCCAGAAAACTTGATAGCTCAGGTTTTCGCCTGAGAAAACACTACAAGCGCACAGAAGTACGTTGTAGTGGTTCGGGATCGAATCCACAGAGACCAAAGGTAGCACGAAGAATGTCAAATCAAACAACGGGCTAAAGCTAAAAAGATGTCTTTTAAGAAGATACAAATATCGAGTTAAAGAAAGCAGAGAATGCAAGCAAGCAACATTGGAGTTGTAATTCAATCAAAAAAGTGTTGGGCATTAGGTATTCTCAGGGAAAGAATTCATTATTGACTAAAATTATAGATTAGGGAGCAAGTTTTAAACCGTCTTGAACTCAAACACTAATGTAGAACTAATCTACTTCCATAATATCAGTTCCCTATGTATTAGAAATCTCGAGACTAACTTCCGTTGACCCTCGATTTCTAATCATGCATTCCTAACAGGTTTGATATGTTCACAATTCAATTAAACATCAACTTCCATTACCTTAAGAAGAATTGCTCATCTAAGATTCTTTCAGGCATTTAATCGAACACTTTCTAGGCGTTAAATTACCTAGGATCAGAAACTAAGTGATCAGTTTAATTTCATGCATTACGAACAATCTTAGATGAAGATCCAATTGATTAAATCCCAAATCATACAATTCTACATCAAAAAATCCTGAATCCCTATGTGAGAACCCTAAACCCAACGAATAAACTACTCACTCATTTTCAGATAATCAACACAATTCAAATCAGAGAGATACATCATTGTATTAATCAATAAACAAAAATAAGGTTCGAAATTCTTCTTAGATTCGAAGTACGGAAGATGATTCTTCTCCTTAGGTTACAAAGTTCTCTCTTGCTCTCAAAAAGTTTGTAAAAGTGTATTCTGAAACAGGAAACACGAGCCTAGGTTCTAGTAATGAGATTCGGTTCAAGATAAGTTTGGTCTGGTTCTTCGTAAAAATCGGTCTGAAAATCGGGACAGGGATCGACCGATCCAGGGACAGGGATCGATCGATCCTTGTCCATATTTCTGGATATTTTCCAGCCTTCAAGAAAACTTCCTTCCAAGCTTGAAATCCATCCAAAATGCATCCTTTTCACACATCCAAGCTTGATTCCTATAAAAACAACAAAGAAAACAAATTCGCACCAAAAAGATCCGAATACATACTAAAAACCATAAATCTTGTGTAAAATCTGTAATAAAAACTACTAAAATACTGACACATCAGAATTATGTTTTAGCGAAGCTTAGCTTTATGCCCAATCTTTGCAGAAATTTTTGATATTTTCACTAATGAACTGCGGGCCATTATCTATTGTGATCTCTTGGGGTTCCCGAACAGGGTTACCACATGTTTCCAGAAGAACCTTTTGATATGGACGTCGGTGATCTCGCTCATGGCTTCTGCTTCCATCCACTTAGAGAAGTAGTCTATCACTACTAATAAAAATTCTTTTTGGCCCGGAGTTTTCGAGAATATTTCAACAATATTCATGGCCCATTTCATGAATGGCCTTAATGAGTTGATGAACATAAGATTTTTGGGTGGAAGCTTGGAGACTTGAGTGTGCCTTTGGCACTTGTCGCAATGTTTGGCCATTCGGAGCGTGTTGTCAGCCATGGTAGGCCAATAATATCCAGCTCTTCTGGCTATGAGCACGAGGCTCTTTCCGCTGGAATGAGATCCACATTCGCCTTCATGTACTTCTCGGAGGACCAAGTCAACATATCCTGGAGCCACGCATTTTAGATATGGTCCGGAAAAGGATCTTTTGTAGAGTTTTACCTAGATCAGGCGGTAGCATGCTGCTTTCCTTTTAATCTTTCTGCATTCGCTTCTTACGTTTGGCAACACATCATCCTTCAGGTAGGATATAATATGACTCATCCAATTTTGAGTTTCCTCGACGCTGGATACCCGAACAACTTCTGCATCTTCACCGGTGGTTGGCCACTGAAGTACAAGCAAGGGGATGCTGATGAGCTATGTCATTCTCCGGGTTGAGACCAGGTTGGCCAGAGGGTCGACGTGCGATTTTCGCTTCTTGGGAATTTGCTTAACTTCGCACGTTTGAAATGAGTCGATAAGCTTCCTTGTTATGGCTAGGTATTTGGCCATGCTTGCGTCTTTTGCTTGATAATCACCTTGTGTCTAGCTTACGATCAATTGGGAATCACTGTAAAACTTCAGGTTCTCTATTCCCAAATCTTTTGCCAAGTTATGCCTGATGATTAAGGCTTCATACTAGCTTTCAGTATTAGTGGCTTTGAAATTACATCTCACTGCTCTAGATGCAACTTCCCTACTTAGGGATACAAGCATGAGGCCTACCCTTGCTTCTCTTATGTTGCTTGATCCGTCTACGTATAACGTCCACTCTCTTGCACTCTTCTTCCCATGGTTGATTTTTATTTCCTCTTCTACCACGAGTATAATCGATGGAGAGAATTTTGCTACGAAATCCTCTAGGACTTATAATTTTATTTCAGTGGCTGGGCGAAAGATCACATCTTATTCTCCTAGTTCACTCCCCACTTGGTTAGTCTTCCAGACACTTCTGGCTTGTGCAGAATGGTTTTTATAGGTAATAAAGTTATCAACACCACAGAGTGAGATTGAAATTACGGGCATAGCTTCTTGTCTGCCACAACCAGGGCGAGAGCCAGATTTTGCAGTTGGCTATAACGTGTTTCTGCTTCAAGAAGCGACTTACTAACATATTAGACCGAAAGCGACTTGCTATCTACGTTGGACGAGGCGAAGCAATCAGAATTGGACCCCAGAAAGCCGATTAGTCTTTGACGTAAGCCCTCCTATAGATATGATCCTATCTTGAGGCTTCTTTCTTTGCTTCCAGGTATCAAAGGTACTTTGTCCAGCTGTTCCACTTCCGGTTCCTCGGTATGTTTGGCTAGAAGTGGTTTATGTAATTGCTATAAGGGGGTCGTCTTACCTTTTAGGGAGGTCTGGTAGCACGATATGGCATTCTCCTGATATCCTTTGATATATCTTATTTCCTAAGGGGTTTGGGATTTCAGCACTTGATGCAAAGTAGAAGGCAAAGCTCCCATCTCGTGTATCCAAGGCCTTCCCATGATCATATTATAGGCAGATGCACAATCTACTACGGAGAATCTAGTAGAAAGGTTTATTCCTTGTGTGTAGACGGATAGCCTGACTTCCCTCGTTATCTGTTTGACCTCTCCACTGAAACCCACGAGCGGTGTAGCCTTCTTGGTTAGGGCTTCTTGGGTTAAACCCAGGTTTGAGTAGGCCCCCAAGAAGAGCACACCAGTGGAGCTTCTATTGTCAACCAATACCATTTTCACCAAAAAGTTAGCCACTGTTAATGAAATAATCAGGGCTTCATGGTGTGTGGTTAGGACTTTATTATGCTCCTCGGAGGTAAAGCTGATAATTTCTTTGCTAAGACTTTGTCGTTTTCTGAGGCCACCTGACTTGGGGTCCCATCTGCTTCAAGACTTCTACCAACTCTTTTATAGATATTGCAGATTCAAGATGTCAGGCCAGGTGGTCACCGCGAGTCTGCCATCGTTTAATCTACCCAGGGGTTGATGTCCACCTTTTTCCCTTTTGCCTCCGTATACTTTGGGGAGTTTTTGGTAAGGCCTATCATCCCTGATGGCTTTTTCTGTTCGTATGACTCGGGGCTCTGACCTACAAGTGTATCCTTGTCTAGAGACCAGGTCTTCTTCCCACTTGATTTGTGCTTGGGCCCGAGAAAGCACGTCCTCCATTTTCCTACATGGTAACTTGGTTAAGTCCTTGCATAGATCTCCATCCTCATGCAGCCCTTGCCTGAAGGCTAAGATGGCAGCCGTGGTGCTGCAATTAGAAACAACCACCTTCTCTTAGTTGAAACTCTGCAAATAACTGAGTAGTGGTTCTGTCTTGCGCTGCTTGATTTTATACAGATCGTTGGTGGACTATGGGGTAACTCTGCTGTTAGCAACTTTTTCTATGAACATATCGGTCAATGTAAAAAAATATCCCACACTTTCATTTGGGATGGTGATAAAACATTGTATGGCGGCGTCGGTGAGACTGGATCAATACCCCTTGCGCATGATAGCTTCTCTTAGCTCTTTCTGGATCGCCACTGTCAGCATCTTTTACTGGTATTAGACGACATGATTATCTGGGTTTGAAGTTCCATCGTATGGCTTCACGGTGGGGAAAGAGAATTTATGGGCATGTCGATGAGTGCGATTTCCTCGGTGAAGGAAGTGTCTGCGTAAGAGCTTAAGGCACTTCTTCTTAGAGGAGGTGAAACTCTTGGTAGGAATTTGATCATTGACTAGATAGCCTCGAACTTGTTAGAGAACATCATATTCAAGCATCTGACTTCCTCAGATTTCTAGGTCATGCTTGTAACTTTTCGACCCTACAATTCCACCTGGTCTTCTTGACCGTGGACATGGTCCTGGTTCACAGAGTTTCCTCGAGTGGCTAGGTTCTCTCCTTCCCCCGGTTATCGATCGAGCATCCTAGGTACGAGCATCCTGAACCTTTGTCCTGGTGCCTCGTTGGCTGTTAGGGTATAGTTTTCTTCCATCAGAACTTCATTCTCAAGTTCTAAAAGTTGTAGACGTTGTTCATCTTCTTGGAGCTTCTTCGTGCAAGCTTCCATCTGTTGCTTGAGGTTTTGCAGCTCCGCGGTCATGGTTGCATCATATCTTCGGGGTTTGATCTGTTCTTAATTTCTCCATCTCCTCAAGTCGTTTTTGTACGGTCTCTATCTGGGATATCATCTCTGGGATATCATCTCAACATAGCTTGGGTTTCTCTGCACAGGTGTCCCGATTATGATGTTGGTATTATCTTCTGCCATCGTCACATAGCTTTGTTTGTAAGCTCCCCTCCTTCTAGAGCCAAACTGTTATAGATGATTTTTGGATAGATCTTTTGTAGCACTACGGAAGCAAGAGACAACAATAAAGATGATCGACGATAAGAGACTTTGTATTATTTGATCAAGAGAAGTAAAGTACAATGCAATTTGGGTGTGTAAACTCAAATAAAGATTGTATTCTCTTAAACTAATGTCTAATCTCTAGGGTTTTTTGTGAATAAATTATCTGAACCCTTAGGTCTAGTATTTATAATGCTTTGGAGATTATTATGCCCTTGGAATTAGGAAAACCGTGTATATCTTTAAATATCTAGGTATATTTCCTTTTTCCTTAGGATTTCCTTTCCTTAGGCGGAATAGTTGTCTGGCTACCTGTCCAGAGGCATAATTTTAGCTTCCTGCTCTCATCGGCATTTCGCTGCTTTTGGCCTAAGGTATGTTGTATTGCTTCTGGATCCAGGATATTTCCCAAGGTCCAATATACTCCCAACAACTACCACATTGGCAAGCCAGTTTGGGTAATTCACCTCTCTTATGAATCAAGCTTTGAGCAAGTTTTGCACCCTGTTATTGACGATCTCGTCATGCTTTGGTGAAAACTTCCTCCTCTTCTACCTCACTGGGTGCGGGGGTGATGCGAATCCCCGTGTAGTTTGTGCAAAATAATCTTTGGATCGATTCCTGGGACGTCGTCGTGGATCCATGCGAATAGTCGGAGTTGGATCTCAAAAAGTCGATGAACTTCCTATGTATGCTCGTGAGTAGACGGGACCCTATCTTCAGATATTTTTTTTCGTTGCTCCCGCCTCCAGGGCATGTCATCTAGATGATCAATCTCGGATTCTACATCATTTTTACCAAAAGGCAAATTGCCTTTCTCTTCGTGTTTTCAAATTCCTTTGATGGTAGCATGGTAGCAAAACCGTGCTTCTTCCTGCTCTCCCTTGATTTCCTTTATTTCCTAGGGGGTAAAGAATTTGATCATCTGGTGCAGGGTCGGTGGTACCGCTTTCATATCGTGGATCCAAGGGTGATGTGATCCTTGGTGATAAGGATACTTGATTTAGATCGTCACTTCGCCACGGGTTGTAGAGTTCGTTGTAGAAGTCTTACGGATTGAGATGGAATCAGCGAAGGAGGTGAATTCGAAGGAGTGTGGCCAAGAGATTATGATGAATTGATGAAAGGGGGATTAAGTGAAACTTCCTAGAGTGATGGCACGTCTATAGGAGTTTTGGACTCGATTCAATTGTGGATATTACACACCCAAAACGAATCGAGAAGCATGAATATTACACATCATGCAATCAACAAAAAGATGAGTTTTAGTTTAAAATGTTTGTTGATCTTTTCTACATAGGGCTCACAAAAATATTAAGAGGAGAGAGAGAGAGAGAGAGAGAGAGAGAGAGAGAGAGAGAGAGAGAGAGAGAGAGAGAGAGAGAGAGAGAGAGTTTCATGAAGAATTAATATCTTTTACATGCACAAGAAATTGGAAAAAGAAGAACATTAAAGAAGAGTTTGAATGAAAATAAGAGGGAAATAAAAAGAAGGGTAAAATGAGAGGGAAATCAAAATTGGCTTAATAATCCAACAAGGGTCTCTTGAAAATAGTACTAGGGCCTTGCTTTGTTAAAAACCCAACTCGGAAAACCCAATAAGATAAAACTGAGCCGAAGGGGAAGAGTACAAGTCCTAGTACCTCCTTGTTGAAAAGCTTAAGTAGTTTAGCTCACAACTAGGGTGGTTGGGCAAACATACTCAAGTATGCCCGAGATGGTGTGTAGAGAATGTTGTGAAGCTTAAGATCATGATATAGCTTGAATCACAAAGTCTTCATCTTCGTTATCATCCTTGATCGCTTTTTCTCCTTAGGTTCAAGCTGCTCCATTAGCTCTTTTGCTCTTAATGCCTTAGTTACTTGCTCCTTTTCTCCATGCTCATCGACTCCTTGTTCTTTGGCAATCTCAATGTCCGGGATCACATTGTTCCCTCTTACTTGAGAAAGATTTTTCCTCAAATCTGTATCACCTGTAAGAAAACTAGAAAAATCAGTAACGTAGAAGCTAGAGCTTATGTTGTACTTACCTTGCGGATCGGGCTCTTTGGCGTAGTTGTTGAAATCCTTTGTGTTCTTGAATGGTCCAACAATCCATCGCATGATGAGGGATTCCTCAAGTGTCTTAACTAAGCCAATGTGGCCTATGAGACAGACTCCATGTGTTTCTTTATTAGACAACACATTTACGATAACCATAGAACTTTAGTCCATCAAGTATAACGTACTTTCCAAAGGAAAATCTCTCACAAGAAGCATATACATTATCAAAATCAGGAGCATAAGAATAAGATTTCATAATTTTTCAATCCCAAATAAATTTTCGTTAAAGAAAGTAAACATTTCATACCTCCGGGATAATGTATCGGCGATTACATTATCCATACTTGTTTTGTACTTGAGTTTGTATGGCCAAGTTCCTAGGAAATCAACCCACAGTTCAGGTCCTTTATTGAGCTTAGACTGCTCCTTTTTATGCTTCAAAAACTCGTGGTCCATGTGGATAGTACGTTCCTTTAGCCACAAGTGGGGTTGCCATGTTTGTATCACTTGTACCAAAGTGTCGAGTTCTTTGTCATACATCCGGTTGAGTGTGGCGCCTTCAACCTTTTCATTAAGAAAGACCTTTGGCTTTCTTTCCTGTATAAAAAGAGTTCCTATACCAATACCAACAACATAACATTTGATTCCAAAAGAGATTAAGGAAACCGAGTAAAATCAAGAGAGAGGTAATAGGAAACTTCTCTCTAACGGTTCGAAAGGCATGTATAGTTGCTTTTCTCCATTTAAATCCTTCATTACCCTTGATTTCTTCAATTATTGGTGATGCTAGTTTGCTGGATTATTTGGCAAAACATTGATAAAAATTCGCAAGTCCATAAAAACTCGGAATTTCGCCTATGTACTTCGGAATTTCGCCTATGTACTTCGAAATTGGCCTATCTTGGATCCCTTTTACTTCGACCATTTTGACATCACCTACACTCACAAAAGTCTCACTTGTTCATGTATATATACGTTAGTTTTTTGTTGTGCCTCCTTGGTGTCCACGAAATTATTCCTAAGGGTTGGTTCTTTCGGCAAAATAGCTCCGAGATCAAAATCGATAAGGCGATTGATACTTCAGATTGGTGGCAAACCGTCAGGGCACTCCTTTGGGAATTCATCTTGAATTTCCTGCATAAGATTGTACATCATGCTAGGCATTTCCTACTTAAGATCACGTGAGTTCACAAAATGTTCTTTAAACATAAAGAGAATGTTAGATTTGTGACTCCCTTTCGGATTATTGGAAACTTGACTTGCTGAAGTTTTGGATGTTTAGATAGCTTGATCTTTCTTTGTTTTCATGACCATCTGATCTTGGTAAACCTCTTGAGGCGTCACGGGCAGCAAGACTATCTTTCCAGCTTTGAACTCAAAGCTTTGTCGATTGGTGAAATCGTCATGGCTCACTCTGCAGTCGGATTTTCATGGTCTTCCAAGAAGCACATGGCTAACATCCATAGGTAAGATATCACATAAGACCTCATCTTCATACTTTCCAATTGATAATAGCACCTTAACTTGGTTGCTCACGGTCATCTCTCCACGGTCATTATGCCAATGTAGCTTGTACGACTTTGGATGCTTAAGTATTTCCAATTTGAGCTTTTAAACCATGGTTTTGCTAGGAACACTGGTGCAGCTTCCTCCATCTATTATTAAGCTACAAAGCTTGTCTTTGACCACGCACCTTGATTGGAAAAGGTTTCCCCGTTGCTCGTTGTTATCATCTACGATCATGACACTCAAAGACCATATCACAACTAAGAGTTCTCCTTTGAGCACGTACACATGGTCGAATGATTCTATTTATGGCCGTTCTTCCTCATATTCAAGCTCTCCATCATTACGAAGTATCATCACTCTTTTATTGGAGCACTCGCTTGCATAGTGTTCATGGCCGCGACACTTCAAACATTTGATGTCTCGGGGCTTCTAGGGAAACATCTTTCCCTTACCTTTTGGGTCAAGATCCTCAACCGTTAGCTTGACATGTTGTTTAGTATTCTTAGAAAGTCTAGCAAGGTTGTCTTTGGAGTAGTTTGGTTTCACGGACCCGTAGCTTGGTCGGGAACGTCGACGCTTAACTTGTTGCTCGAACATGACTGCTTTATGAAGTAGTTCCTCGAGCTCCAACAATGAAAATAAGGCACTTTGTTGGATTATTAAGCTTGAATGAAAATAAGAGGGAAATAAAAAGAAGGGTAAACTGAGAGGGAAATCGAAATGGGCTTAATAATCCAACAAAGTGCCTCTTGAAAATAGTACTAGGACCTTGCCTCCTTAAAAACCAACTCGGAAAATCCAATGGGACAAAACCGAGCTGGGGGAAAAATAGGTACAAGTCTTAGTACCTCCTTGTTGAAAAGATTAAATAATTTAGCTCACAACCAAGGTGGTTGGACAAACTTACTCAAGTATGCCCGAGATGGTGTGTTTAAAGAATGTTTTGAAGCTTAAGATCACTTGATATAGCTTGAATCACGAAGTCTTCATCTCAAGTGTGCTCCTTGATGCCTTCTTTCTTCTCTGGTTCAAGTTGCTCCATTAGCTCCTTTGCTCCTAGCGCCTTAGATACTTGCTCCTTAGTTCCATGCTCATCGGTTCCTTGTTCTTTGGCAACCTCAATATTCGGGATCGTATCAAAGGGCGTCTTACTATCGCGTTGTAAGGAGAAGCACAGTCCACCACAAGGAATTTTGTTGGTTGACTTAGTCCAACCGTGTAGACTGGGAGTATAATCTCACACATGGTCCTTTTAACTTCGTCGTTGAACCCAACCAGAGAGAAAATTTTTCTTTAGCAATGCGCCTTTCTCTGGTTGTAAGTGAGAGAATGCTCCTACAAATAAGATATTGCAGAACTGTCACAGTCCACCAAAATCCTCTTCATCAGGCAGTTCAAGACGGCTAAGATGATGAATAGCACATTTAGATGTAGTTTTGCCGCAAGTCTCGCTCTGAGAGTCTTGCAGTTTGCAGTGGAGTGGCCTTTCGTCTGATGAAATTCGCAGAAGGCCTTCTCGTCGTAGGTTGCGTTCCGCGTCCAGGTGTTCCTCGAAGTNTGTTCAGATTGGGAGTTAACAGCGTAGTTGTGCGCACCTTGGAGGTCTTCCCCCTCGTGGTGGATATACTTGCCGTTTCGAGGCACTTTCTTTTTCGATTTTTGCTCTGCGGCAAAGTCTTTCGAGGAATGCTTTGGCGGCTTATGCTTCTGCGATAGGACCTTCATCTCTTCCTCGATGATGATGAA
>OVAN01014544.1:1307-11961 GCA_900406275.1 Anastatica hierochuntica | reverse complement strand
ACTTAGCCTTATAGCCGCCGAAGGAGACAACGAGCAACGAGAGCACTTATTTCATTCCCGATGTCTCGTCAAAGACAAAGTATGCAGTCTAATCATCGACAGAAGAAGCTGCACCAATGTTGCTAGTGAAACGATGGTCCAAAAGCTAGGAATGGAGCTCCTAACGCATCCGAAGCCTTACAAGTTACAATGGATCAACGACCAAGGCGAAATGACCGTTAGTAGTCAAGTCCGAGTGCCTTTATCTATCGGAAAGTATGAAGACGAAGTCTTATGTGATGTTTTATCCATGGACGTCTGTCACATCCTACTTGGCCGACCATGGCAATCTGAGCACCAAGTAACTCACGATGGGATTACAAACAGTCAAACCTTGGAGTTCAAGGGCCGAAAGACCGTCCTACTTCCGATGACTCCTCAGGAAGTCTACGAAGACCAAGTGGCCTTGAGAAAGAAGAATAACACCGAGCACCCATCTACTTCCGTGTCCAGCAATGAGATTAATAAGCCGAAGGAATTCCAAGATGATTCAACCAAAGGGTGCCCTGAAAGATTACCGGACGAAATCCGTCTCCAACCGAAGCAAAGGACCCGAGGTAATTATCTCGAATCTAAGAATAGGATGAAGCCCGATTTGCTTTCTTTGGGTACAGGCCAAGCTATTTTCAAGGATAATCTATCCGAAAGGGAAGATTATGATAAAAATACGAGCCTTCTCAAGGTATCCTTGGCCGAATTGGAGTCGCAACCACCGAATCACGAAATCTGTCCAGAAAACAGTTTTGACATGCTAGCATTCCGGGAAGTATATCTCTCTGACCATAAAGAGTAAAGCCACAAACTTAACTGTTCTGGAAAGCTAACGCATCCGAACATCACTACAAACTGGAATCAACGCCACAGCTATTCAGACCCGAAAGATATGGATTTTATAATCCGAGTGATTCTGAATTTTCGCAGTCTGGACATGTGCGCGCTTCAAAGACTATTCCGACCAGACCCGAAGGAATCAAGGTATGATCAAACATGTTCCAGATTTGTAATCCATCAAGAAACGACCACAAGCCAGTTTCACGCCAAGATCATTTCGGAGCTCAAAGTTATCAACTCTTCAAACCGAACAATCCTATGCTCGCAAGATTTTGAACTTTCCATGTCCGGAATAATGCAAGCCTACATATGGAAACCGAGAAAGTTTGAACGAGACAAGGTAAGTAACTATGAACTCATCAATTTCATTATTCGTCATCATGTAGATATAATTCTCTTGTCTTGGTCCGAAGCGCCCATTGCAGGTTACAAGACAACTATGAAGCGCACGGGAGGAATCCAAGACGAAGACAAACGAACCAAGCCACCTGATTTGGACGAAGATAATCATCAAAACCTCAAATACTCATGGCCGATAAAAGAATCTCTATCCGATTCAAATCTCCACCCGAATCCGAGCATGAATATTTACGAGATAAGACTTTTACTTTATGATTATTTTGATTGTTCTATTTTTCCTTTTGCAGGATACGCTGAGATAAAGAGAGCCTCAGGAAAAGTCAAGCTCATACCGAACATAGACGAGCCGTTCAAGATCACAAAGAAAATCAACGACAATGTCAACGAACTCGGTCTTCAAGGTAAGTATCCCGTGAGTTCGGATTTTGAAGTTACTAACTTACTTCCTTTTCGTGCAGAAGTTTTCGACGATTCCGATTTGAGGACAAATCGTTTTCAACTGGGAGGGGATGATGTGATCATGGCCAACGCCCAAGAGGTCTCGTGGCACGCGGACGAACAGCTTGAACCTGAGGAACTCGAAGTTGATGAGCAGCTAGAACCCGAAGATGCCTTAGGCGAATTATCCGGTCTAATGACCCGTTCCAAGACGCAGCAGCTCAACTGTGCCGTCAAAGAGTTTATTCGACATCATCCGGGCAGCTTTGAGAGTGCTTATCCGATCGCGTTGATCGTGATTCAAGCCTCTGAAAGTCGTCACTAATGGAGGTGCCGGGTCTTGTGCTCTTTTTCCCTTCTCTCGGTTTTGTCCCTCCGGGTTTTCCGAGAAAGGTTTTTAACGAGGTAAGTCCCGGGACTATTTTCTCGAGCCCATTAGTGACATCGGCCCCCGAAGACTACAGCTAATTAATGCACCGCCCAAAATAGTTGGGAGGATAGTAGTTAGTAGTTTTATTAAGTAGTTTTCAATTAATGTCTTTCATTTAAAGAGGTGCTTCCCAACTACTCCTTTTCTATATAAGGAGCACCTCTCCTCATTTGTAAGGACAACCAACTTTCTATAAACTTTCTCTCTCTTTTGTTTCTCTCTCTAGAGTTCCAAAAGAAACTTAGTGCTTTAGGAATTTCTTTCTTAGCAAATCTAAGCCGAAAGTCCGAGAACATCCCGCAACTCTTCGGAAGTTTCAATCAATCCACGCATCGTCGTTCGGGTTCATCCTCTCGCCGTCACAACTACTTCGTGTTCGGATTCTTCCGAGAGTTGACCGTTCGGCCTCTGCATTCGTTCCAGTTCATCCGAACGTCCGTTCCCCACCCGAACGTTCGTTCCTCCGCGTATCCGACCGTTCGGGCACCACATTCGAACGTGTACCATCTTTAAACCGTTCAAGTCTTCCGCTACAATCCTCTCAACCGCCAAGACGAGAAGCGCATCCTAGGAGTCGTTCCTTCGTCCCGACGAGGATCACATCAGTTGAGCTACATAAACAAGAGGACTGGCGGGTTTAAAAAGAAAGTCCTGAGTCCGGACATACCAGTTTTTCGGAGGGAATGTAAATGTCAGTCCGGTCACTGGCCCAGCTGTTTGAGGCCTGATTGGATCCGATGATGTGTAAACTAGGATTGGTCATGTCTGTGAGGGGAAAAGTTGACACCAAGTCTAGAGGCCTGTGTTTGCTAGTTTTCTAGGAAAAACGTCTTTTCAAATAGGAGTGTCTAGGAGTATGAGTCTGAGTCAGTCAAGAATCGTTTTGGCAAAGCCATCGGGGGACCCCAAAAACTTAAAAGAATTTCAAATCACCAACTAGGCTTTAGTCTAGCTTTTAATCCAGGAGTTTTCTTCCGAGTTCCAAGGTGTCAGAGCATCGACTGCAAGGGTTTCGAGTCTTGGCTACCGCATCAACCAGAAGACATCTCTAGTGCCACTGACTATCGCTATTGAGATGTCGTATCCAGAGCCTACAAGGGGTACCGAAGCCGGCATCTAGATCTGAGTGCGAGGGGTATTAAGTTCCAGCGGTAGGGTTATGTGTCGGGTTTTATTTAATTGCGTGCTTGCGAGTCTACGACCTTAGGTTTCCGAGTCACAGTGTTTTCCAAGGAGGGGAGTCCTCATTCCGTGTCAGTTTCTTTCTTGTAGCCCGTCGTTCAAGTCCCAAGCTTAAGTTAGAATTTGCAGAGCTTACGTGCTAGTACATTCGACTGAGACTCATGTACGGACGTGACTACAACATTGCAGGCTGGTTGTAGCTGCTCTCTAGCCACGAACTAAGTACGCATGGACCAGTGGTAGATATCATGGGCAACTAGATAGCTACTTCTGTTGACCTGTTGTTGTAGTTCTTCGTCATGGAGCCATTTCTAAATCTTCTCATTCCAGGGTCGTCAGGTTCTTCAAGTTGCTGCAGTTGTTGTGCCAGAGTTGTCGGAAGAAAACCTGAAATTTGAGAGTTACTTCGACCGGATTAAGTCAGTGGGAGCTAAGTAAGGACGACTTAGTTAGACCAACCGAGCTGTAAGGACGCAGGCGGGCAAAGAGGTCACCTTTGATTTTCAGATGACGTTGGGTACGTCTAGAACTCCACCAAGTAAGAGAAGGAAGTTCATAAGGAGTTCAGGAAAGCATTGTATGTCATGAATAATGGGGATGGAAACCCAATTCATGGTGTAAAGGGAAATCACTATGTGGGAAAGGACCACAAGTGGAAGTTGTAGGGTCCGAGGACGGTGTTAGGAAAACACCATAAGGATATGTTTGCTAAGATCTAGAGCATAGGAGAAAGTAGAGCGCAGCGGAAGCATGGTGGATCATTACTAGTAAGTGTTGTACCTCGCTCGACCAAGTTCACTGTAAGGGTAAAGGGAATGCCCTAAGACACGAGAGGTATAAGGACAACCCTGAACTATACATATGGAAGGAGCCATACAAAGAGTCATGGGACACACTTAAACGAGAGCAAAAGGATCTGAAGGACGAGATTCTAAGGACGCTCATCAGTCGCATGGTAAATGAAGTGTCACGGTGTAACAAAGAAGGATTACCAATAGAACGGTATCCACAAGTGATGTCTGTTGCTCATCCTAGATCACAAGACTAAAAGAACGTCTTGTGGAAACAGAGGCTAGAGGACAAAGTCTCTGTTATGCAAGGGGATGTGAGCATGAAAGACAAGTCTTACAAGGAATGACTTCTTGTGTTAGGATTGAGGCATAACAAGAACTGCCTAGAAGGAATCTAGGTAAGGATGTGGTGGGACCCAACAGAGGTTGCGGTAGTTGGCGTAAACCAGAAAACCGTACATAAGCATGAAAGTTAAATGCAAGGGTATGTTGAGGAGATCAAAGGACAGATTCTCTATAGGCAAAAGTCGGCAGAGAAAGGACATCTCTGGTACATAAGGAAATGTACAACCGTCATCTCCCCGAAGAAGGACACTTCAGAGCTTAGTCGGAAGCTAAGTGGGAGAGAGTTGAGACCTGGAACTAAGGATGGTCAAAGGAAAGAGCAAGCATGTGTGCTGCCACATTCGACCAGACTCATGTGCAGACACATCAATGTCCAGAGCTCAGATGTTACAATCCTCAGAATTCGGGACGAATTCTCTGTAAGGAGGGGAGAATTGTAATACCTGGTTTTCAAAAAACCGGTTCAATTAAAAGAAAACCAGAAATCACCCTTAACCTACCATATTTAAGCCTAATCTAACCTAAAAGCTAATTATTTTTCTCCTAATCTCCTCCAGCCGTCAACCCTAGCAGTAGAGAGAAACCCACAGAGAAATTTCGAGTCCAACATCCATGGGGAGAAGAGAGAAACCAAGAAAGAAGATGAGTTCTATGCAGTCTCCGCAGAAATCAGAAGAACATACCGTGGGAGAACAAAGAAACGGCCGACCAACCCATCTCTGATCATCGCTAAATTTATACATAAGGTACTGGACTCGAAGACCGTCATTTTCCATTTTGTAGAGCGTGATTTAATTGAGTATTCCAAGAGTTATGAATTTTCTACCGAGGGCTATGGGATCAGATCACGATTGCGACCAGTCTGTGTTCAAAGGAAGATTCCGAGAGTAAGCGGCGTCTGATCGGAGCATGCTTGGAGGATACGAATAGAGGACGTCCAGGGATTTAATCTTACCGTTCGGATCTTCCATTGAACGGTTAGTCTGCGAGTTATAGCTTCGTTTTTGTTCGGCTGTGAATCTGTCAGTTTTCCAGAAAACGTTGGTCAGAATGTATCTCGGTTTTGCTTGGGTTAAAAGTTGATTTCGGGTCTGATATTTCGTGGGATCGTTGTAANTCTCTGTTTTGCTTGGGTTAAAAGGTTTTTTTCTAGTTGATCTTCGGAGGGATCATTGTAGGGAGTCATATGAATCCATCGGTAATAGGAACACCGGATTCGGGTTCATATGAGTGGAGAACCATGTCCCGGAAGTTGGTGCAGCGAATATGTCCGCGTCAAAAGGAAGTGGAAGAGCTTGAGTTCGAGGGTTTCACAGAGTTGCAGACGACCAGAAACGTTCCCGAGAACGTGTCTTTCTTCGGTAAGTAAAATTACCGTTTTACCCGTAGCCCAAGAAGGTTCCAAATGTGGTAGGTTTCCATATTTGGTAAGTTTTCATTTTAGGAAAGTTTCTATTTAGGGCATGTTTCCCTTTTTAGTAACTTTCTTATTAGGGGTAGTTTCCTTTTTGAGTCACTTCTATTTATGGCAGGTTTCCATAAATAGTAAGTTTCCTCTTTAAGTAGGTTCCCGTTTAAGGTCTAATTCGGGTTCCTATTCCAGGTCCCTTTCCAGAAGGAGGATCAGCAGAGGAGAAGAAGGATGACAGAGGGTCATCATGGGGTAAAAGCTCAGAAGGAGGATCGTCAGTCAGCAGTTCTAGAGTCGTCTCGACGTTGTGGCTAAGGTGAGGAGTTCTCGTCCCTGTTTCCCTCGTTATCGGTCTAATTTCGTTAGGCTAGGGTTAGAGTATCGGCCAGTGTCGAGCTATATGTCTCGGCACGAATAAGTGTATGTATTACGTATTGTTACATTATAAATTCCTATACGCCTAAGTGCGATTGCTTGTTGGGTCGCTAAGTCGAGCCTAGGATAGAGTCTGTGATAACCTAAGTCCTAAAATTGAATAGGTCTAATTTGGAATTGTTTGAGAATTTCGCGGAATGACTTAGGAGTAGTATAAAATGGATGGTCCCCTCTAGTGGGTGCGGAGCCTACTATAGGATCGTGAAGCGTGTGGATGTTTTCCCCCTTTCCTTGGTGTAGTACCGTTGCGGCGGTATTCGGAGATTGTCTCTATCGGGGGTAAGAGACCACTGGTAGAGGGCAATGCTGTCTCCCGTTAGGTGAGTCCTTTGGTGAGGGCAACAGACTGCGCGGGATGGTACAGTCCCCCGTTAGGTGAGTCCTTTGGTGAGGGCAACTGACTGCGCGGGACGGTCCGTCAGTTGAGCTACATAAGCAAGAGGACTGGCGGGTTTAAAAAGAAAGCCCTGAGTCCGGACATACCGGTTTTTCGGAGGGAATGTAAATGTCAGTCCGGTCACTGGCCCTGTTGCTGCAGGTTCTGTGGGAGACTGTTTGAGGCCTAATTGGATCTGATGATGTGTAAACTAGGATTGGTCATGTTTGCGAGGGGGAAAGTTGACACCAAGTCTAGAGGCATTTGTTTGCTAGTTGTCTAGGAAAAACGTCGTTTCAAATAGGAGTGTCTAGGAGTATGAGTCTGAGTCAGTCAAGAATCGTTTTGGCGAAGCCATATGGATCAGCCTTGTTTATGGGGCGGGGTTGTGATGGATGGAAGCAGTAGCCACCGCGTTTGGTAGTTTGTTTGCGCGACACACTAGGTGTCTTCTGTGCTTCTTTAGGGGTTGTGGTCTAGTTCTAGTCTAGCGGGGTTAGGCGGGTAGCGGGTGAGGCGGAGTCGGTCCGTTCTCACTGAGTGGCTTGTTTGAAAAGTCACTCACCCCTCTCTTTTTTCCCTTTTTCCTTGGTGTTTCTGCAAGTAAAAGTTAGAAGCGAAATTGTTGACCGGTTGGTGAAGTTTGCTCCGGTTTTGGCGATACCATTTGGAGCAGTCCGGTACCCCCGGGTCGGGGTCGTTACAATTATGTCCCTGAAAGATCCCAAATGATGATTACTTTCCATCTCTGTAGAAATGAAAAAAACACAGAAACACTTTGGTGGGTTTGTTTACAAGACCTGATCGATGAAACGGTACTTGTTTGAGACTTTAACCTAGAATTTTACATTCTCCTTGGCCGGGATAACGGCATCCCACAGAGAAACCTGCAAAAGAATGTCAATATCCATTTGGTCAGGTCCAATTTTAAGTCGATCCAGAATTTGTTAGTAGCAAAAGTTTACAGAAAAAAGAGGCGTTGCACTGGACTATTTGCACTGGACTATATACAATACCTGATTCAGAGAATTCTTCTGGGTTTCATACTCGGTTGCTATGAAAACGAAAACCTTTTTGGTGTTCCAAGTAAATAGTGATTAAAAGTTTGATGTTTTCGTCATGAGAAGGTAACGTGGCGCCGCTAGGATTTTCTTTGAAAAATAGAAAAAAATCGGACTGAATATCGTGACAAGTAACGTGGCGAAATTTGAAGCGTACATTTTTTTATTTTCTTGCGTGGCATCGTAGTCACCGTTCGTTATTTCTCCCATCCGCTTTTGGACCGTTTACCCTGCGCAAAATTATGAATTTATCTCTTACAAAAATATTTTAGATTTCGGCCAATCAGAAGGTATCTATGTCCGATAAATCTCTGTTTGCAATCTTCGTCATATTTATCTTTTCGTTTATGTTTATTTGTATAAACTTTTTTTTTCTTTAAAGCTTAAACCCTCTTTTTTAATCTACTTGTATAAATAGCCTATGCCTCTTTTCTTTTTCTCTTTCAATTCTAGTTTTTTATAAAAAGGTTTTCATTGGCTCGATCTTGTCAACACAAAAAGATGTCTAGGTGTGTTATTATATATCATAAAACCCTTTTGTATTGTTCATGATATATTAACAATATAAGAAACTCAGAGAAAATTGATGAGCTATGTTATGAGATTATCGATGAGCTCTTTGAATCTTATTATATAAAGCGGAACGCGTTCGATGTGAGGTTGACATTTTGTCAAATTATAACTCAAGAGATGTCGGCATGTGTCGCTAATCGATCGGATTATTGACATGTGTCAAGTATTTAAAATTTCGAATTTTGTGTAAACAATTTTTCTATTTTACATAAATAAGTAAATTTTCTATTTTCATGAAACATTCAAAGTTGAATATTAAATACTTCATTTTTATTAAAACATTCAATATTAATTATTATATATGCAAACATGGTAAAATTATAATCTATCTTATTAAAAGAGAAGTGAAAGACTTTTTCATGTGTGATATTTTAAATTGAATATGTCTTAGAAACTTTATTAAATGTATCTAAAAAATTAAAATAACTCTAATTACTTATTTACATATTCCAATAAACATATTAGAATATTCTAATATTTTTCACATAATTATTATCAAAATTATTAACCAACACATTTTGAAATAACCTATTTTGTCAAATATAAATATATTTTATTTTTAAATTTAATATAAATTTATAGTTTTCTTAAAATAAATATATTACAATTATAATTTTCTAAATGAAATTTGTTACAAAAAAAATCATAAAATAATAAATTTTAAAAAATTTATATAAATTATAAAAATTTAAGTTTAGTCATCTGATGTTTAAAAAAAAAAAAAATCCAACGGTCTTTTCACGGGTTTCGGGTAACGGGTATTATCCGAACTGAACTCATACAAGTATCTGAGGAAATTTAAAAATTCAAAAATCTCAAATCTAAATCTGAACCCGGAATTCGATATAATTGAAATATCTAAAAATTTTGATCTTGTATCTGAAACTCAAAATAATCGAAAATTTTAAATCCGATGGTCGAAAAATCTAAACATAGTCAACAATATATAAAAATTAAAAAAATACTCGAGCGGTTGCGCGGATCAAACTCTAGTATTTAATTAAAAGCGTCGTTTCAGGTGATATTACAAAACTTAGATTAGTTTGAACAATATTGATTTTAATTCATAATTTTTCAGTAACTAATAATGATTTCAATCTAAATTTTAAATTTATGGTTATAGTTAAATGAATTATATATATTTAATTTTGCGGTATCACACCAGAACTTATCTCTAATATTATATTATTATATAATAGTGTAAATGCAAATTATCATCAAGCCTGAATCAGAAGGCAGAAGACATGGTATCCATACGAATCCACTCCTTCATCCTTCTCCTCCTTGTCCTCTCCGCCGGCGTTCAAATAAGCGCCACCGCTTATGAGCCAGTTCCTACGCCATGGCCGGAGCAGTTCCATGCATTGATGCTGATGAACAAATCTGGATTCTTGGAGGTGGTGGACCTCTGGTACGACTGGGTCAATGGCCGTAACTTTAACATCATTCAGAAGCAGCTTGGTAAGCTCACCTACGACCTTGAATGGAACAATGGCACCTCTTTCTATTACACCCTCGACGCTTCCAAAACCTGCCGTACCGTTCACTTCGAGGTTAGTGTCATCTCATGAATCTACCACTTTCTCAGTGTTATTAGGTAAGATTTTGTTGGATAATTCATAATAATTAAGCCAGATAAGTACCTAGCAAGATCAAGAATTTTGGACCCCTGTGCGTTTAAATTTTGATATGCTTATGGAGATTTTTGTAGTGTTTTCACTTTGTTGCTATATTGAAAAACCTGGAAAGAAACTTGGAGAATGTCTCCTAGGATTTGTGGGGAGTGATGAATTATCTATTGTGCTTTCTTCAAACTCAGAGAGAGTCTGGCTTACTTTTGATACTTAGACCTCAATATTCTTTTCATAAGAGATGTGTGTTTTCGCGTTGATATGAGCGCACACAGAATGTAATGCTTCTCTGATGGATGAATCACATCTTCATCTGAAACTACCCATTCACTCAACTGATGGTCATATTGATAAGCAGCTGTGAGAATACAGAGGAATAATGAGAATGACTTAAAATCTTTTGGACTATACAATTTAGAAACGACATGTTATTCATCCTTAAGACTTTTGGATGGATAAATTTAGATTGCGCTTATGATGGAAACATAAGGTTCCACATCATTTTTTTCGAAGTTACTTTAAGTATATGACTTGGTCTGAGTGTAGAAGTAACCGATGTTCATGGTCATACACTGTTGATTTTGTAGATGTTTATTGGTTTCAGAAACTAAACTTTTGGTTTGTTTATCCAACTCGATCAAGGTTGGAATCTTGAGGCCAAACTGGATGGAAGGAGCAAAGTATTTAGGTCAAAAATATGTAAATGGGTTTCTCTGCAACATGTGGGAGAAGGTTGACTTCTTATGGTATT
>OVAN01014543.1:0-11961 GCA_900406275.1 Anastatica hierochuntica | reverse complement strand
CTTCTGTACGCTTGCAGTGATTTCTTGGGTGAAAACCTGAGCCATCAGAAATATACTCGTTCGACAGAGAAATTCCAAAGGGAAAAGAACACCGAGAGAGATTCAATTCGTGCATGAGGAAGAACATATCGCCGAAAGAGGGAGTCACACTCAGGAGGAAAATTCATGTTAAAATAGTTAATCCGAAGGAAGAACTGACAAAAGTGTTCAGATATGGAGATACATATTCAAATGAAGGATCCGACAGAGGAATTATGGCGATCCGATAGGAGAATGCGTTCAGATGTAGAGTATTTGGTAGGAACACACAGGAAGGATCGTGGATCTTGCTCGGGAAGAGTTTTTGAAGGAAGAAACACATGATAGGTTTGGGAAAAATGAGTACCCGACAATGGATAACAGAGAAAGAGAGACGAACACATTCAGGGATGAGAATACTCAGGAAAACTACAGGAACCACAAACACATAGAAAAGTATCTGAGAAAGCAATGCATAAAATAAACCGAAGGAAATTCCAAGAGGGAAGTCGCGATTATTTCCCGGGAATATGATCAGATGGTGATTTTGAAGGGAGTCAAACAAAAAGTTGGGACACTGAGCGTTCGGAAAGTGATTCCAGAGGGAAACGAACACTATAAGAAATTATAAGAGAGAGTTGGGAGCAGCTTTGAACGACGACAATATCCAACAATGTTCTGATACTCATGATGGTTTGATGAGACTGGTCAGATAGTCTCTCCGGAAGGAATCACAGTAAACGATTGAATGGGCCGAGAGATGAAGGTGAATCAGTGGATTCGCGAATGATCGACATGTTGTTAGAGTTTGGTTGACTAGTTGTAGAAGCGGTTGTCGGAAGAGTTGATTCTCGGAGATAGCCGGTGGAATAAGTGGTTGACGGCTCGGACCAAGGATCTAGGATCCGAGCCATCTCTTCTTGTTACTTGATCATGTGGGAATGGTTGGTTTTATGACTGAGTAATGAGTGGAGATGGTGTTCCAGTTATTGGTTTATATAAGGAACGACTGTCTGGGAAGGAGAGGAAATAGTCTGGCAGCCGTGTTTAGATGGTGTAAAGTAATGTAGAATCCGAACACCGAAAAGGAACAAATTAATATCGGCAAATAGCTTAGGTATAGTCAACTAAGATAGGAGTTAATTATGCTTGTTCATATTGTTTAAATTTTGCTACTAGAATTGATTATGTATTGAGTAAATACCTTGTTGAGACGGTTTAGACCGGAAATCCTAGTGAAGAATTTTATAAAAAAAGTAAAGAAACTTGAAGGTTCGGTTGGACTTAACCAGACCGTTAAATATTTCGCCTACAGTAAGAAAATTCAGGTTAGGGTGTTTCAGTGCAGAGGAAAGCCAACTTCAGTAAACCCGTGTAGATGTGCCTCTTTCTCTTCTTGCAAGTAGTACGATGTGACGAAGCAGTTTATGGCTCTTCTCAACCCGTCTGTTTAATATTAGTGTATCTAGTTAGAGTCGTGTAGTTTATTGTGTTAGGTTGTGTTTAGGTAAGTAGTCTTTTTGTGGATCGGGAGCTTCAACATTTAGTATCTCGTTGAGTTCGTCCCTTAGAGCATCGTTGGTCTTGTTGGGTTCATGTTAAGAATGGGCGTCGTCAGTTTTTCTCTCTCAAACCTTGGATACAAAAAAGACAAGCTAAGGTTTTCTCTTTCATCTTGATTCTTGTTATTTCTTTTATCCACTTTTTTGTTGTTGTTTAGATGCATATGCTTCCCGCTCTTGATCATTCTTAACCACACAATCTATGATCTCTTAAGGTTGGATGCTGATATAAGATGGAGAGATATGGAATCTAAGAGAGCTTGTCATAAGGGAATAGAAGAGAGATGAGAAGACAAAACAAAGTGGAATCAAAGAGAGCTTCTTCGTTTATTTGGAATGTAGCCTTCGACGAGAAACAAAACCAAGCTTGTATAGTCAGAAAACACACAGAAGAATGTGAAGAAGAAGATATCTAGAGAGACCAATTCATGATTTTGAAAGCTAATTAAGACCCATTTCATGATATTGATAAATACTCAGAACTAAAAAACTCACAAAATTTGAATGATAAAAGAATTGAGACGAATGAGGATTTGATGAATGAGAAGTCACATAGTTACAATAGGCTTTCTTCCTTTACTTGTGACAAAGAAGAGATGAAATTTGGGGAAGAAGAGACCTTGGGGAAAAAAGAAGGGACGAAGAAGAATGTCATAAATTGGATTTTTTCCAAAAGGGGAAAAATAAACAAAATTGAATCTGAAATTGAACCCTAATTTTTTATGTATTTGGGCTGTCCAATGCCCACATGGTTAGCCCGTTTCAGTTATGGACAAAGTTGGACATTTTCCATTTTGACCATATTATAATTGGACATGTCCATGACCAACCCATAATAATTTAGACTGGTCAAGCCCATGGACAATCCACCCAGTTGACACCTCTAAAGATATGGATCATGTGGTGGATGAAAATAATCATCCAGAAGGTGCTCCTCTTGTGAGCTCTGCTGTGAATAGGAAAGGTACATGCAAACGTGGACATGATCCATATCACTAGGGGTAGTGTAAAATTTGTCACTTAGACTTGTCACTATGAACTGAATTGTCACTCTCTTTTGGCTGATGTTGCAAAGATTTTATGCATTTTTCTCAAAAAGGGAGGTAGTGGAAAATCAGCTTTAGATAAATATTTAGAGGAGCATGTGGTGGACATGGTTGCATTTAAAAGCTTGCATTTTTTACATTATAGGAAAGACAATTCAGCACGCTTCAAAGAGCTTTCGTGCATGGCATGTGATGTTCTTTCTATTCCTATAACTACAGTAGCTTCTGAATCTTCGTTTAGTATAGGAAGTCAGGTACTTAACAAGTATAAATCTTATCTTTTACATACGAATGTCTAAGCATTAATCTGTGCAAGGAATTGGTTACGCGGTTTTGAAGAGATAATATATTTTTCATTGTGATAACGGTTTTCTGGTTAAAGTTATGTAAGTAGTTGGTTTTAAAGTTTATTTGGTTTCGAATATGTTTAGGTGTTCAGTTTGACTTCATCGAGGAAGATGAGAAAGAAGAGTAGATAGATGAAAATCATGAAACTTAAGATATAAGTATATGTCTTAATTTGGTTCTGAATATGTTTAGGTTTTGTAGTTTGATTTTTTGTAAGTCCACAAGTGTGAGTTTCTGAGGTTGTTCTTTTAGTAGATATATGCATAAGAGTTGAGGAATTGTTGTTTGAAGTGAACTCCATTTGATCACGGGTAGTGATTGTTTCAAGCTACTCATTTGTGCATTACATTTCTCAGTTCCTGTAATTTTTTCTATTGATCAAGGCCAATAAGACGACTAAGATCACTTTTATTAGTACTTGTAGCAAATGCTTGTTTGTTGTATTAAGATTCAAAACATGAAATTCTGTAAAAGTATCATCAAATCATAGGATCAGAAGTGTAGTGTAATTGGAGTGGAATGTATTTGGTATTCTACATTTGTATTCGTACTTGGATTAGCTTCAAGAAAACTCTCATATTTGTATTTGGTAGTCTTTTGTTAGACATGTTGATCATTGTCTTTTTTTTGACATGTTTCAATGTATCATGAAGATTTAATATGAACTCTTGAAGAGGAGCATGAAAGACCTTATGAAAATTGGGCTTATCTGTTTTTTTTACTTAAACATGGATTCTTAAAGTATTGAAAAGTATGGATTATGTGTATTGTTTGTTTACTCATATTGTAAAACTTCTTAATACATTGTTTTTGTTCATGTGTTATCTGAATATCATCTAATTATGGATTGTCCATGTGGACATGGTCAAATATGGACATGGTATTATTTGGTTGTGACCGGTTTTGACCAAAAAAAAGAATTGTCCATATGGACAGCCCAATTAAAGGCTCTTAGATTATCTCGCATTACGACCATATTATTATTGTAAATGCATTTGTATTATTTTGATTAGAAGTTTTTGGATAAATTATTTTTAGTGTATATTTTGATCGATAATATGTATTATATACTTATATGGTTTTATTTATTTAACGCGGTTATGAAATTATTAAATAAAAAACAAAAGATATGTCATGGAAAATTAGATTAAAGCATAAGGCGAAAATATTCTTTTATATAACTAAAAAAGAGTAAATGATTGATTTGATTTAAAAACAAGACAAGGCATATAAAATATGAAATTTTAGATTAGTAGTCTGAACACTTATGTTATGTTGTGTCAAGAAATCTAAATACTTAATAATTTTTTTTGTCAATAGCTCAAATGTTAATATAAAATTTACTATGAGAATCTTTGATATCTCTAACTACTAAATGACCATAGAAACTTTCATGAAATTTCTCCATCTATTTTTGTTTTTTTTGTTTTATTTGTGATAAATGCATCCATTTTTGTTACATTTTTAGAATTAATTCTGTGTGTACCATTTGTAAGATTTATACCATTGTTAAACATACTTGTTAAAACATATTGTTAGCATTCGTTAACCAGATCAATGTTCAGTTAAGGATGTCAAGTAGGTCAGCTATCCACGAGTCTGACCCATATAATTCCATAATGAGCCGAATTTGGGCCACAAAAATTATCTAAATTTTCACGGGTCAAATGGACAAATCCACGAAGTTTACGGGTTTGGCGCATAAACAATTGTGGGTTTGTGGGTCGCAAATAAAGCAAAATGTTGACATTATACATTTTTTCTTTTCTTAATTTGCATTCTGCTCATGAGTTTTTCTTGATTTTCATGGTCTTCTTCTCTATTATTCTCTAATTCAGATATATGAGTACACATCTATGATGAAACTTCCCAACAAGAAGCTAGCGATATGTGATGTATTCATAACACGTTCAAGAATGGTGGGTCAAACTTAAATACGTATTATAATCTTTTCTGTTGATACTAGTAAGTATCATTTATAGCCCCAGTGCATTATGTATTGTCTCATGAAGGTAGAAAAACATGATACTACTAAAAAGATGGAGTGATGAACGCAATGGTAAACAAACAAGTAAAACCATTTAAAGAATCTTCAATCTGAATATTCACTTCTGAGTTCTCTTGTTCTTGATTCATCATGACATCTTCTTTTTATCCCAGTGCATTATGTAGAGCCCCATTATCACACTTATACTCCAATTAAACTATTCATAAATTAACACAGACAATGTTATGACTTGATGAAGAAGAAAAAAAAGAGAAACCAAGAGCTATACTAGAAAACAATCAAGGGAGACGATTTTTGACACGGAAGATATCAAGAAAAGTCTTGAATGGTTAGAAGACCTCGACCAATAAACCAGTTTCTTAGCTTCTCTGCGATGAAAACTCTTCATGACACATTCTCAGACCCGCATGCGACCCCGTAGCCGCTTAAACAAAGCAGAACGGATATGGGCACGGAATATCAGATTGTCGCTCGCTGTGATGTTAATTATGTATTAACTGTTATACTTTTTGTTCCTTAGAGTTTGAGGCAAATGCAACTTTCAAGGATGAGATTGTAAGGTTTTCTAATCCTTATTACAGGTACAAGCTAGTAGTTTACACATAAAAGCAAGTTTACAAATAAAAGCATTACGTATTTGCTTAATCTTCTTTGCATTTCATGTAATGTATTGTTCAACAGATGCTTGATCATATTATATTTTACCGCTTCTACAGCTAGCCAACTATATTTGAGTTTAGGCTGGAATGCTATGCTTTGAGCTGGAACCAATGGAGATGAGAGACTCTATATATGTGATTGATATTTGAGACTTTGTCTTGTATTTGGTTGTTTGTCTTTGTCTATATCGGATTTGCATTTTGCACTATGGAGTTTGGTATAAGCGTTATCAAGTTTGTATGCATATTTGGTTTTGAATTTCGCTCTGTACTTTGTAGTGTTTGAGAAAATATTTCGGGTAATTAGGTTTTACAGGTTTTCGGGTATTTCGGGTTCAAAATCTGAAAAAACCCGGTCTGATTTGATTTTTCAGTTATTAACCGGATTTTTCAAAAAAATATAAATCCGACCCGAACCGATCTAATATGAAATTCTTTCAGGTCTTAAACGAGTTCTAAACATGTAACTCCGAAAAACTTTGAATCCGAAAAACCCGACCCAACTCGAAAAACCCGAATGCCCAACCCTACATATGTGTATGTGAACTCACATAGAACTGAGTTTAGAACTAGCGAAAAATGTTGTGCCCATGACTCTAAGATGATTATGCCATCCGAAAAAACTGACCATCAACACGTTTTTTATTCATCTAAAAGTGCAACATTATAGTTCAAGCATTACAAAATAACCAAAAGCAATGCGAAAAAAAGAAAAGACAACACCCAAAACCTGAAGAAGGTGATAAAGAGTGAAAACTTAAGCTTCATTCTCGTGAAGCCAAGTCGGCCCACCAAGAGCCAAGTACGATTGAAACTTTCCATCTTGTGCAACGCTTTTGGAAACGTCTTGCGGAAATGAGTTAGCTCGAACACCTTCCAACTATTGTTTGATACTGCTTTGTATGATCACGTAAGTAATGACTTTGTTTTGTGACACACATTTGTTACGTAACACAATTTCTAAAGAATAACTATCTTTATTAGGTTTATAAAAATCTCTCAAAACTAAACTCTCTCAAAACTAAGCTCTCTCTTGTGTTTTCTATGTCAATACCACAACTCGGTAATCATATATATAGACACAATTTTGCCTTTTTTGATTTCTATTCCTAATTGTGTTAGGAATTTTCTTTTCCTTTTCTTAATAGCAATAGATCATTTCTTTTTTGTCTATCGTATCCTAAACCAACTTGTTTAAGGATGTTGTGGGCCTTAAACAACTTGAAGATTACCTAACACCAACTCTACTTGACAGTGTTAAAATCCTTCTTTTAGAACCTCAACACATTCATAGAAGACTCGATATCTCGGCCATTGTTGTGGCTTACAAAGAACCTCAACAGCGCTTGCACAATTTGCTGCTGTCAATACATCACGGAAGCGTAGGTCCAACATATTTTGGAGAGCCGAAATAATGCACTTAAGTTCAGCCACTATCTTGTTGGGGCATTCAATAAAAGCATCTCTAGCATAATAAATAACATTCCCTTCAGGATCTCGTATAAACCAGGCCACACCCGTATGATGACTTGCTCCTCTCCATTGTGCACTCAAGTTATATTTAACGATTCCTTGAGGGGGACGCATCCATTTATCACTGCCAAGTACACCATAACGGAATATGACATGTGCTTCTTCCGTCTTTATGTTAGCTTCTTCCGTCTTTATGTTAGCTTCCAGCCAAGCTTTTGCACCCTTAGTCACTCTTTGGATTATACGACTGATAGCCTCTTGCTTTATTGTGAACGAAATTGAATTACTATTCTTTCATACATTCCAAAAACCCCTTCGGATGCGTTGCATTACCTCCGAAGACACCACCTTGTCTTCCATAATATCCAATAGATGGTTAATGTTCCTGGTTATTAAAAAGAGTATCGAGCCAATGGCGGCGATATGTTCGCCATTTGTAAGTTTTGTTAAGTTGCGTCACAAGTAAACAAAGCATGACTTACATATTCTACTTGGTGTTTGCACAGTTTGTATATACCATCAACTTGAATTCCTCTGCTCTGAAGATTTTCTGCAACCACAAGAGCCCCTGAAATCGCACGCCACAAAAAAATCATATCTTAGATTCAGTTGGTAATCTCCATATTCATTTTTTTTTTATCAAGATAACTACTTGCTCCAAATGAGTACGAGGATTCGAAAGAACATTGAGATGATTGGCAATAAGCCAACAACCACTTTTGACCGTATAAGCACTATATTTTGTGAATGCCCAAATGAATCATTCCTCCACTTTTCCTGTTTGTAAGCAGACAATGTGTTGAACATCCTCCTGAGGAAATAACTAAAGAACTTGTTCATGTATCCACTTACCAGTGGGAGAAATAAGTGTGGGCACCTTAAGCTCCAAGTCTATCGTTCTCTAAAGGTTCATTGGTCTTCTCGATTTCTCATCGAAAATCCATTTCTCCAACGATACATAAGTCTTCTGGCCATCTCCTATTGACTTGATAGCCCTTTAATCAACAAATATTTCCCATGGGAGATACTATGCCACATATATGAAGGTCTATAACCGTTGCCACTCTCCAAGATAATCATTGAGACATAGTACCTCCCTTTGTAAACACGAACCAGTAGTGACTTAGGTTTGTTTAGGAATTACTATACTTTTTTTGCGAGCAGTGTTTGATTAAAATCTCCGAGGTCTCGAAATTGGATTCCTCCATTCTCCCTCGATTTGCATAACTCTTTCCAAGTATTCCAATGCACTTTTTTTCACGCGCAGTCCAAAAGCTTGTCATCATACTTATATTTTTTTGACATTGAAATTTTGTGTCTAAAACATGACATCGCATACAAGGGTAAACCATCGCAGTGGACTTAAGGATCACTTCCTTTCCACTAGAGAAAAGGTTTTAGGGTAACATCATTAAACTTCTAGTTAAGTCTCTTCCCGATGAAGAATAATAACCTTTTTTAGAACCACTAAAACACTCTAGTAAGCCTAAATAAGACCCATCACCACCTTCTTTGAAGATGCCAAGGAGACAAGAGAATAACCTCTTCATAATCAGATATATATTCTTCCTGAAAGTGATTGCAAACTTCTGGAAATTAATCTCTTGACCATAGGCTTCTCCGTACTTTTCCAGATATTGTTAAAATTGTGAACATTCCCAAAGAGAAGTCTTGCACACGAAGAAATTATCATATGTGAATTACAAATGTTGGACCGATGGACATTGTTTTGCCAAACGCATACCCATGATGTATCCATTCCTTTATGGTTTATTCATTACATGAACCAGAGCCTCGACATCCAAGATACATATAAAAGGAGAAAGAGGATCACCGTGACGTAGCCCTCTTTCAGACTTAATGTGACCATGAGATTGACCCTTCATTAACACTTTGTAGGAAACCGATGTAACAAAAGCCATGATCCACATGATCCAATTCTGATCATAGTCAAGCTTTTCAAATAACAACTCCAAGAAACTCTATTTCACGTGATCATACGCCTTGGATATATCCGTTTTAATGGCAATATATTCATCTTTACATCCTGGGTTAGTCATCAGTCCATGAACCATTTCATGCACTATTAGGGTGTTATCGGAAATCAGACGCCCTAAGACAAATTCCCCTTGTGTCGGGGAGAGCAGATGCGGGAGGATTCTTTACAATCTGGAGCAAACACTCTTGGACACAATCTTATATGACGCATAGCAAAAACTGATTGCCGCAAATCAAACGTTACAATCGGGTTCGATTTCTTAGGCAACAAGAATAATTGTGTAAAGTTCCAGTCCTCTAGTAAAATTCATGTTTCAAAAAATTCTTTAACCTCCCGATTGATCTGTGAGCCTATAATACCCAAATTTTTTGAAAGAAAGTACTCGTCATACCATCAACTCCAGGAGTAGTGTCACTTTTAATCGCGTTAACTGCTTTTCTTATTTATGAATCAGAGACATGTTTAATTAGTGGTGTATTCATATGTTGAGTAACTTTCACTGGAAAACCCTCGAAGATATCATTCATCAGGTTAGGATTGGAAGTTTTAAAAAGGTTAGAGAAATAGACCACTACAATATCTCCGTTTTCTTTTGAAATTTCCCCACACCATCAGTATCAAACAACGAGGCTATATGATTCTTCGCGCTTCTCGATTTAGATTTTCCTTGAAAAAACTTGGTATTTTTGTCTTCATCTTTTAACTAAGAGAATTTAAGTCATTATTTCCAATATATCTCCTCTTCTTTTGATATTTTTTCAAGTTCATGTTTCATATGGACCGTAGCATTGAAGTCAGGTTTGGTTTTTGCAGATTCAACATCCAAGTCGCATATCAGGTTATGTAACATCTTTCGTGAATTAGTATATATATGAGGTCCTCTTTCACTTAGATATTTCCTTTCGATAGTTAGCAATCCGTTTAGATACCAAACTTTGTCTCAATCTATTTCGTGAGTTTCCGCCTTTCCTCACAGCTTCCACTACTTCCGGATGCGAGCACCATCTTTTATCAAAGCAGAGCCGTCCCTGAAGGTTTAACCATTTCTCCTGAAAACGCAACAATAAAGGTTTATGATCGAAGCCTTATCATTCAAGGTATTAGATGTTAGATCGAGGGAACAGTCGAAACCACTCAGAGTTGGCAAAAGCTCTGCCATGTATACATGGGACCCACACCTTCTCCTTTATCCCATTAGCATTTATTATTTCTCTGTTACCAACCCATGAAAAAGAATTACCAGAGCTGGGAACTTCCTTTATTCAATATTCACTGGCAAAGTATTGAAAATCCTGAAATGATGCCTCAACCGTAAATGGCCCTCCCATCTTTTATGCATTGTCCATCAGCTCTTAAAAATCTCAGATAAGGAACCAAGCTTCAGCTTTGTTCTTTCCCCAATCTACTATTTGTTCCCAAACTGCTTTTCTTTTAGCTTTAATAGAGTCTCCGTAGACAAAATCATGTAGAAAGCAATTGAGTCTGCTTCTACGTGTGTGTCAATTGCTTAGTTGTTGGCAAATAGAATATCAACTTTGTGGGAATGTCTCCATAACAATGCTAAATCGCCTCCAAAACCTACTGGATTTACCAAGAATATGTGGTTATACCCCAATAATCTTTTTAAGTTACCGATGTGGTCACTAGATTTGTTAGTCTCTAGGACAAATAAAAATTCTGGGAAATTTCCACGACACATTTCCTCTATGCGTCGCGTCAACTCGCTTCTCAACTCTTGACAGTTCTAAATAAACGTCGTCATTGAACATCCGATGGTTTCAGGTAAACCATCAAACTATCATCTTGTGTATGTACCTTTGATGAGACTTCACCATCCTCTATTGATTTTCTTTTTAAAGGCAACTCATTGTCTGTCTCTGTAGAAGTTTTATTTACTATGCTCATGACTCCAATCATTCCACTTTCACCGATTTTTTTCTGGGAGTCTCGGACCGGGACCATGATGAGCTCTTCTTTTTCAATTTATCCCTTCTATTATTAAAAATAGTAGAACTTGTTGCCAAACATCCAATGAAAAAATTTTGTAACACACTCTAATATTAAATCGTATTATTTTTATAGTAACATACTCTTATGTTTTTTAAATTACAACATTTTATCAATTAATAATATTGTTGTGTCATTTACATAAATCAGTGTGAATGATATAAAAAGATTATTGGCGTATGCATTGCAGTTACTATTGATGATTGATCTCACCTATATTAGCATAATAGGTCGCAGGACACATAATTGTAGCTTACCAGTAACAAGTAAGACTAATCATTATGCTTAAGAAAACCTTGTTTAGTTGGTGTATTATGATAATATAACTTTGATGATGTGAATTTTAACAAGATCAACCTAACATATTAAGTGTTAAAATGTGGGGTATCATCACGATTCCCATCGATTTAGCTTAAACTTCCAAACTAAAGCAAATCCAACTAATTCAGTTTCTTGTGTGGTGCTCTCAAAGAAGTCTAGAGTTCAAAAATGCTTATGTGTCACTGTNGGTTTTTAGTACAGTTTTCATTCGAGATCTATGGTTTTTAGTATGTATTCGGATTGTTTTGGCGCAGTTCTGTGTTCTTTGTTGTTTTTACAGGATCCGAGCTTGAATGTACGAAAAAGAAGCATTTTGGATGGATTTCAAGCTTCGAAGGAAGTGTTCGTGCAAAGATGGAAAATACCCAGGATTTTGGACACAAATCGACCGATCCTATACAAGGATCGATCGATCCCTGTCCCGATGTGCGGACCAATTTTACGAAGAATCAGACCGAACTTATTTCATACCAGATTTCACCTAAAAGACCTAGACTCGAGTTTTTCCTTTCATTATGCA
>OVAN01014542.1:0-11961 GCA_900406275.1 Anastatica hierochuntica | reverse complement strand
TCTAAGCCTCAAGAATAAGGCTAGAAGTTGTAGTCTTAGGATATCGAATCCGCAAGGAGCTTGTTAACTACAACNTAGGATATCGAATCCGCAAGGAGCTTGTTAACTACAACCTTAGTCTTAAGAAAGCCATAGTTAAGCTAAATCGATACAATAGAGTGGTTTTTGAAATTAAATGCATAAACAAAGACAAGGAAAATGGATTCAAAAGAAATAAGAGACAAAAAAAAATGAAACAAGATAGATTTTAAGAATGAGAAATGCAATTCATGGGCTAAACAATGTGATTGAGATGTAATCAAAATGAAAGGGCTAAAAATTAAGCAAACCATTCAAGGACAAAGCAAAGATCAATTAGCACATTTCCATGTAACTAATCCATTAATTCATTACTCAATCACGCAAATCTTCTGATGATAATCAAGCAAGAAATGATCATTAAACTCAAGCTAAAAGGTCCACAATTTAACTTAGTCAACTATTCCCATAGGCTAAGATTGAAAAGCATGATTAAGGCTCTCTTGGGAATTTTGCCAAACACCTTCCAGGCACAAAATTCCTAAAATCTAGATTTTAGGTTGATCAAGTCTTATCTAGCATTAATCACTCCTTAATCATGTGAATCCATAAGATATTAACCTTTAGCAATCTTAATAACATCTAAAACTACCCTAATCTACTCAACTCACAAATCACATATGGAAACTACTCACTAATCATTATGATCAAGCAAGCAATAACATAGAAAAACAAGATAGACATCATGATCAAGAAGGAAGAAGAAGGAAAGATGTAAACTTTTTACTTAAATCCAAGTTTTAGAGACAATGATTCAAGAGAAAAGCTAGAAAAAAGAGAGTTTTTTGCAAAATCCAACTTAGGTTATTACAAAGAGAAATGGTCTTTAAATAGTAAATGGAAACTGGTTCTAGCTAAACTGGAAAATTCCGATTCGGTTCAGGAATTTTTCTTCTTTCGGTAGCAGTACCGACCTGCACAGATAGGGCACAGATCGGTATGTTGATCGGTATGAGGAGACGGAATTCGCTGTGGCGCGTACCGGACTGTGCAGCTCGGTATGGTGGCTCGGTATGTGTGTACCGATCTGTGCGAGACAGGCGCATGACTCGGTATGCACACGTCGGTATAAGTGTACCGACTTGCACAAGAGACGTGTGAGTCAGTATGGTGGTCGGTATGAAGGCTCCGGATTCTCAGTTGGACGTACCGGCGTGTGTGGCTCGGTATACATGGGTCGGTAGAGATGTACCGACCTACGCAAGGAGTGCATGGGTCGGTATTATGCTCAGTACTCCTCTGAAAGTGGCACTTCTTCGTTTCAAGACTCAAGGCTTGGTTCATTTGCGTTCGTTTCCCGTTATTGATTCAAAGCGACCTGAAAAAGTGTAATAAGAGAAGAATGTGCAAATCCTAAGGACTCTAGACTCGAAACACTCGAATGACTAAGAAATTGATCCTAAAAACACTAAATGCAACACTTAATCATATGAAAATGCTTCCAAAGTCTACTTTTAAAACGAGAAAATACGATAATATCAACTCCCCCGGACTAGTCTTTTGCTTTTTTTCAAGCAAACAAGCAAAATCTAAGCTCGGAGAAGAGGTTTGAAGGCGGGGAACTCATAGCCTAAGGGTTATGCAAAGAATGCCCAATCAAGATCCTTAGAGAGATGTATCAAATAGCAAGTGTCGAGTCTAGTCTTTCGTACTTCACCATAGCTGTTCCAAGCCCCAATTTAATCTAACTCCTGAGACTAAAGCAAACTCCTACTATCAACTCATTCGACTCTTTAACATTCATTCACTTTTTGATTAAGCGCGATCTCATTATGGAAAATGAATCAAAATTGTTTGGCTTGGTAAGAAAAAGGGTTAAATAAACAATTTACAAGAAGGTTTTTCAAATTTTGGTGGCTCACTCTACAAAATAGTAGTGTATGACATTATGAAAAAACTAGAGAGAGTGGAACCATTGGTATGTACAATAAATTCACTTCCACTAATTTTTTTCCCAATCCCTTTCTTGAACTTAAATCTACCCATAATGTCAATCTTTTCAAACATCAACCACATTCTTTTTTCTTTCATTTTAAGCTCTTTTTAAGCTCTAACCTTCTTTTCTTTTTCTTTGAAGTTTAAACACTCTAAGGATTTCACTACAAGAAAAAGCGGCATTGGTAGCACAACATCAAAGCTATCATACGTTATATATAGCATTTTCACATACGCTATCTTCGCCCCAGTAATAATAGATCCCCCCCTCCCACTACGATAGCGTTTTTTCTAAAGCTATGAAAGTTTTTACTATTATAGCATTTTGGCTAAGGCTATGGTAGTTTTAACTATTATAGCGTTGTTATTTATTGCTATTGTTGGTTTAATCTATTATAGCATTTTGATGAGAGCTATTATATTGTTTATAATAGCTTCGATTTAATGCTCTGAATTGTATTGGTAGCTCACATGTACATGCTATAGTATTATGTGTTATAACTCATTATAATAGCTACGATTCAAAGATTTGTAGAAGGCTTTTATATGCAATAAAAGATGTTTTTATATCACTAATTTACTGAGCATAAACTGTTATAAATAATCTGATTTAAATTTATTCAACTTCAAAAGTAAGTTGTTACATACTGTATACTCTTGTGACCAAAAAAAACATATTGTATACTCTAAGAAAAGAGAATTACATATTGTATGTTATGTAAAGAAACCCATTTTCATCTTTGTGTTCTTCATATAGATTGCAGACATCAATGTCGTTGCTTGTGAGAACATGAAAAGGGATAAGAGACCAAATCAAAACAGGAATCACAGAAGGTTTGAAATGTTCGAAAATCCTTTACCAGTCAGAGGTAATGTGTTTTTGACAAACACAAAGATTGCCTTTTCAGCTCCAAGCTTCATTCTTTTCCTCAAAACGTATACAAATTGGCCTACAGTTAAATCAGCTGGTACAAGATACCTAGGAGAAGAACCATGAAGTTGGACGTAACTTTAACATTAAAACGACAAAACAAATGCTAATGTAATACCACTATAACTCATCTCAGCTACAAAAATAAAAGAACTAGGAACGAGCTTTTGAGGCATGAGAACCATATATGATATACTGCTTAACTTAAAACCAACTAAAGTAAGATTATTTCAAGTTAAGATAAAAAACAAAACTGAGAAAGTTATAGTATCAAAAGAAAAATCCACTTGCAATGCCTTACTAATCGGCTAATTAATGAACGAAAGGTTGTGATTCAAGACAAAATACTAAGGGGTGGATTACAGAACAAAATCAAAATTCAATAAAAAACATAGAAGAAGACTAATTTGCAACTTGATCACGTAATGATGGAGAAAGAAGGATAATGTATGGTTTACTCACTTCTTCTTGTCAATGTCAGGAACATCACGCTGTCCAGCCTTTTCGACAATAACCTGTATTTAGAACAATATACTTTTAAAATGGAATTACTTTTGTCCCGTATAAATAAAAGTTCAGAAGCAATACGGGAACTTGGTCTGGGTATTTCTCTCTGATATGACAAGATTCAGCTATTCTCATCTTTGTGATAAAACAAAAACAAAACAAAACCATAGATTTTAGCAAACGTTCTTTAGAAGTCAATTGTATACAATATGTTACTATGCCAATCACGGTTATCAGGCTCGGAATAACGATTCTGAGGTTGAGTTGATGGCTGATAAGAGACAAAACAAAGAATAGGATTTTAGCAAACGTTCTTTAGAAGTCAGAAAGAAAACAAACCGACTCCGCAAATGACAAAACTCACTTTAATCTCAGCTGATATGATCGTTATGAATCGTTTTCCTTAGAAAATACAGAGAACCATCCATTTCCAAATAATTAGGTTGTATTTGAGGTATTGAAGTTGGCACATAGCAGGACAGATCAGTAAAAAGAATATGGAATAACTCACTGTGAATTGATCAGAACGACGAGTTTCATATGCTAGATGTCTCAATCTCATAGTAGCCACAGTTTTGTATTCCATATATAATGTGTAACAAGCCCAGATTGAGAACACGTATGTCATAGTTATATGTGCCCAGAACCTGGAACCAAAAAACATCGAACCCTCTTAGTTTCCAAGAAAACACGGTATATTGAGGTGAATAACTGTTAATTGAAGCTATCTATAACTTGCAGATATAAAATTGGCAAGGTAATAGTAAACCACATATGTTTTCTTCCACTAGTTCATATATTGCATCTTGTCTCTCCTGAAAACAGAATCGAATTGATGAGGGAACACTTCCTTAAGTTTGAAACTAGAAGCTAGTTTTTTATATGAAAGAGGCTTTGAGATTTTGGGGAATTTACTTGAGTCGCGTCGCAGATTGTGCTGAAGCTGATGAAATGTCCGTTTACGTTTTCCACTCCATAGTTGCGCATCATTGTCCTCTCAATTAATTTTCCTGCGAGTTTTGTTTTGTATGGGACTCGACAATAAGATGTTTTGTTCCCCTAAAGATTGATGATGATTGTGATATAAAAAGCTGTGTTGTAGAATAACTAACCTATCTCCTCTGTTTTTCCCTTGAGCTTCGTTGTTTGGTTTGCAATACCAACTTTGATAAGGTCTTTGTCAGGATCAAAACCCTTCGATGCAGCATATTTGAATTTCTACAACGCCACCGTAGATATTAGAACTACAGAAGAACATCAATTTAAAGACAAAAAATGTGGAAATAAGTTCTTTACCTCCATGAACTCATTGAACAGAGCAAATCAATAAAAGACTTAAGTTAATACAGAGTCAGAAGCAAATGAACAATACAAACCTCGTCGCCCCAGGAAGGAGTGGTCTCCCTAATGGGTCTCAGTCCATTGGACTTTGCGAAACATCAACTAGACAAAATCACGACAGATGAACAAACAATCCTCTTGTTCAATCCAATGGATTGAGAGTAATTGGTCGTGTCAGGTTCTCTATCGATTCCTCGTTCATTCTCAAGAAAAATTCAAAAGACTTTTATTCTCGCTCTATTATAACATTTTCTTAGGAAGGAGGAAGAAGAAGGAAAAGGTCAGAGGCTACGGTACCCTAATTCTCTTCGGAACCTTAATTCGAAGCTCCTCCGCCGCTTTCCAAATCTCTCTCGCAGTCTCTCTCCATCCTTTGCAAACCCTAGCCGCCATTAGTAAACTAGACGGTGGCAGCGGTGATGGTTGCTTCTCGTGGTGATGGTGGTGTCTGTTGTGTTTTTCTTTTCGTGACTGCTATGTTTGAGAGGAAAGGATAGAGATCGATATTATCTAAGAGAGAGAGAGGATATTGTGTTAGTATTTAGCGGTTTTGCTAAAATTTGGCTAAGAGTTTGGCGCAAAAGCTAAAAAATATTAGCTATAACTTATTTATTTTTACAATTTAGTAGCTAATTATTAGAAAATTATCACAAAATTTTGTTGTATCTGATTTTTATATAACTATATTATCAATAATTAGTAGTAATTTTGTTACAATAAAAACAGTAACGTTTTTCTCACTAATTAGATATATATTACCACGAAAATGTTTAAAGTTTTATTTCCTCACAAAAAAATATTAAAGTTTTTATAATCATTTTTGGTTGTCATAAATTTGTAGCAATTTTTCACTAATTACCTATACATCTGCTGTTTTTAGTAGTGTTCTCATTTAGGGTATAACATTTTATATAGTTTTGAGTTTAGGGTTTGGGGTATATAGTTTATAGTTTAGGATTTGAGGTATATAGTTTAGGTTTATAGTTTAAGATATGGTGTTTGACATTTTATATAATTTTGATTTAGAGTTTAAGATTTCGGTATATAGTTTAAGTTTAGGGTTTAGGTTACAACATTTTGTATAGTTATCACATTTTATATAGTTTATTTTTTAGATTTTAGGGTTAAATGTATAACATGTTATATAGTTTAGGGTTTAGAGTTTAGGGTTTATTTTACAACATTTTATATAGTTTAGATTTATAGTTTAGGGTTTGGGTTTAGGGTATAGGATTTAGGGTATAATACTTTATATCCTATCTTAGCGTTTTAAAAATGCTATAATAGAAGTAAAAAATTTTCCAAGTGAAAAACCGCCAAGTGAAAAACCGCTAAGTGTTTGGCGCTCATGGCTCCAAAACTGAAATTTTTATTCCCGCTAAACAAAATATATGCATAGCGTTTGTAAAATGCTATAATAGGTGGAAAAATTTAACTTGACACAGTGTTTCGCGGTCATTATACAAATCAGGCTCCAAAGCATAAAATTTTGTTCCCGCTAAATGAAATTTTTTGCATAGCGTTTATAAAACGCTATTATATACCTGCAAAAATCTATAATAGCAGTTCGCGAAACCGTGCTATCTTCATATGCTATCAATGCTCATATTTCTTGTAGTGTTTCATGTTTCTAGCACTAGCTCTTCTCTTTTATCCACTTAAGGTTTTCTTTTTATCTTTTCTCTTTTCTTTCTTTCATATACATAGAGCTAGCTTTTGATTTCATTTTCACTTCTTCCTAGAGTGCTTTCATTATCTTTTCTTTTCCTTCTCTTCTTTTGAAAGTTCTCATACCATTCCCAACCCCAACTCATTTTTGAGTTCTAATCATTACCCTTCCTAATCTACACTAACCTTAAGATTAGGTTAGTTCCATGGAAGCTTTTCTTTTGTCGTTCCTCTACTCACATGATTTTTAACATGTGTACACTTTCACGAAAAGGCCTCACTCATTTAGAAAACAATGAAGGTCTTGAAAGAAACGGTTAAGGGTTAAGGGAGTGGTACCACCTTTAAAGTGAAGGTGGCCGCTTGGATTAGCAAATAGAGTGGTAGAAAATGGTTCTTCTAATCCAAATATTTATGAAAATCCACGATTTCGCATTCAAAGCCCATAACGAGAAAAACAATGTCAAAATTTTGAAGTTCAACTTCCTTAGAGTTAAATGAGCTATCAAGTTGGTTTTACTAAAATATGAACTTTCAAAAGGGGTAGTTCTAGGCATGGATTTTCCATTTTTCGCTTCGGCTCAAGCTACATGATACATCTAACAAGGGTATTGGTTGGTTTCCTAAGCAATGGCCACTAACAAGGTGGTTCAATCATCGTTCCCCTATGCAACATGCGAATGAATCCTACATGCTCTAAGACTCAATCCTAAAAGCAAAAATATGTAAAAATACAACTATATGCTTTTCTCTTTTTTTCAAATTTTTCAAAATTTTTCGATTTTTTTGGTTTTTCTATGACATATCTATTAACAATGCATCCTATTCTACATGAAACTCAAAGACAAAGTAAAATAGAACAAAACAACTAAGAAATGACATTAGTAACATACTCCTCCCCCGAAATTATTCATCACCGTCTCGGTGAGTGAAGTCATCCGACGAAGGAACCCAACAACCACATCTAATGAAACAAAATGCATAAAGGAAAACTGGTATTTACAAAGGAAGAAAGTTGGTACCTTGAATCAATATTGGTGAGAACCGGAGGTTCCTTCCTCCTTCGATGAAAGTGAGAGTGATGGATTGCTTGAGATGGGAGATGGGAGATGGGGAGCTAATTCTCCTTCTTCGCCTTTGTCTTCTTCTTTTCGTCTCATATGATGAGTGATGGGATGGCTCGTAGATAACCAATGTCGCGTTCGTCTCCCCATGATAAGTTCTCCTTCTTTGTTCCTCCTCTACTTCCATTTCTTCATTAGCTTCCGCCTCTTCTTCGTTGGTCCTTGATTGACCTTCTCCACGCTTCTTCGAAGTTAATGCTCTCGTTAGATCTTTCACTTGACCACTTAAACCCTTCACCACGTCTTCAACTTGTGGATCGTCCGATCTTGCCACTTACACCACTTTTGGAGCTTCTTGTTTTGGTCGTGGGCACTTTTTAGAGCCACATTGACGATTGGTCCGTCATATGGAGAAAAGTGGTACCTATGGCTACCGTAGATCACCTCTTCATCACTCTCTTCTTCGCTCTCTTTTTCTTCCTCAACTTGATGTTATTTGCCTTTCTTCTTCATTCTTGAGACCCAATCCATCGTTGGATGACGACTTGGATCATATAATGCTTCTTGTGGAGGCCAAAACAACATGTTGTTCCTTGACATTAGTGTGGTCAATTCTTGGTTAGGTATGAGTACCTTGACCTTCTCTTTCGCGTTAATGTGCATGTTGTAGATTATTTGGTTCTTCACCGCTCCTCCTATGATTAGAGCACTCGAAAGATATGGCAAATTTATCAAATTGTCCACCGGTTGGTCATTCTCTATGAACTTAGCCTTGTACTTCTTCAATATGTGCGTGACCACTACTCTGATTGCCAATTGACTATCTTTCTTTGCGTTGAAGTAGAGTGTTCTTCTTACTTCCAAAAGTTATCGAAGCAAAACATGACCAAGGTTCACCTCGTCTAAGCTTCCTTGAATCACTCTCCCATCTTCCCCGGTTTCAAGAACAGGCTTCAAAGCGCTTAACAAGAACCCCATTTCATCCGCTTTCACAACTCCCGTTTCCTTCCTTGTAAAGAATGAATGCGCGAGGACCTTGTGGGCATATCTAATTGTCGGGTGTCTAATCATAGACGACTTTGTTCTTTCAGGTTGGAATTGTCCTACCCCAATGCAAGCCCATACGGATTTTGGCTCTTCCGTTCTTCTTCTCATATCCGTCTTGATACATTCCCTTGGAAACCCAAACAACCCGCATAATCCGTTGGCGGACCATTTGTGATCGGTCTATCCCATCTTGAATGTGAAATCGCCATTTTCATCAACCTTTAAGGTGGCAAGGAACTCACATGTCGGGATTTGGTATCCCTTCTCGCGCATGAAGAAGAATTGACCCAATCCCATGTTATTCGCCAAGGCTTAGACTTCATCATAGATGTCGAGTGTTTCAAGTGTCTCACGATCCGTCCATTTCGTTTGTACAAACGTTCTTGTCTTTAATACTCTAAGGTACTCATCGGGAGTTGGTTCTCTCTTCTCTTTTGCTTTTGTCTTCTTTGGTGTCTCAGTTTGTTTCTTTGTTTTCTTTGAAACTCTTTCAAGAAGTTGAACATTATCTTCTTCTTGTTCACTCTCATCTTGAGAGTTTGCAACCACCTCCTTCCCTCTTCTCCGCAAGTTTGTCGAGGTTTGTGGTTGGGAAGTTTCGAACAGTTTCCGCGGAGCCGGCGGTCCCGTACTTGTAGCGCTTTTAGGCCTTTCCCATAGATTCTACATAAACAAATCAAAGCGCATATAAGAGAATTGCTAAGGACAAATGGAGCTTCCATATGTTCATTCATTCATGCACCAACAATGCATCAAAACCATCAACAACATTATCTCAACAAACACCTTAAAGATCTAGAAAATTCATCACCAATTCACTCTCTTGAAATTTCAAAAACATAGCAAAGCACTTTCAAAACTTGTAGTCTCTTTCATTTAGCATCTATATCATCTAATTGTATAAAACAACCACAATCTCCCAAATTTCCTAACTCTTGAAAATTTGTTCAAAATCCTCAAGAACTCTAAAATCTTCAACTTCTCAAAATCAATCAATCCATGGATGCTTAGCTTAAACTAGGCACATATTATCAATAACCCACACGAATTCATCATGAATCATCCAAGGAAGGCATCAAAATCACCCAAAATTGAGATTTCAAAAATTTGTTCCAAGAGAGAGTTGAGAGAATTACCTTGGTGTTCTTGTAGAGGATGAAACAAATGAGAATGGAGCAGGGATTACGTAAATAGACTTGAAATTTCAGATTCAATGCAAAAAACGGGTTGAAAATTGCTTGAAAATCAAGAGAGAAAGATAAAATTTTTGATGTTTTTGGGTTGAAGAAATCGCAAATGAGAGAAAGAGAAAGGGGGATTTTCGTTTTGGGTTGCTACAGGAGAGAGAGAAGTCGAATTTAACCAAGGAAAACCAGAAAAATGGAGTGAAAACCGAGAAAATCAAACCGATTTCGAAAATTTACCGTCGCACTGACATGTGCGTGTGTAGCGTAGATCGGTATGTGTAGCTCGATACCGTTGTACCGACCTGAGATCGAGATGCGTGAGTCGGTGCATCGGTCGGTACGCGACTGTCGGAATGTCTGTTCGCCATACCAACCCGCGCAGGTCGGTATGCGGGGCTCGGTACAGACGTACCAACCTAAGATGTTTGCGCGTTGGTCGGTACTCAGATCAGTATGAGACCTCCGGAACGTCTGTTGGCGATACTGACCCGCGCAAGTCGGTATGCGGGGCTCGGTACAGACGTACCGACCTCAGATGTTTGCGCGTTGGTCGGTACTCAGATCGGTATGACACCTCTGAAATGTCTGTTGGCCATACCGACCCGCGCAGGTCGGTATGGAGAGACCGGTATGATTCTGTTTTCTTTTCTCAAGCCTTTTCTTTTCAACTCCTATCCATCAAACACACAAAAACCAAAAGAGATAGAATGAAAGAGATTACNATTGAAGGAGATTATTAAACTAAGAATTAAAGATATATGTACAAAGGATACCATGGGAATGCCTCCCAAGTGCGCTTGTTTATCGTCTCTAAGCTTGACGTTGTTAATGTCTAGGTGATTTTGGGATCCGAAAGAGGAACCGTGTTGGCTTCCTCAATCGGTGTTTCAAAGAGATACGGCTTACACCTTTGCCCATTAACCATGAAGTCTCCCCCGGACTTGTTCTAAAGCACGATTGCTCCATAAGGTCGAACTTCCTTGATTGTAAAAGGTCCGGACCATCTTGACTTGAGCTTTCTGGGAAATAGCTTCAACCGAGAATTGAATAGCAACACTTGGTCCCCTTCTTTGAAATCCCTTTTGATTAGCTTTTTGTCTTGAAAATCTTTGGTTCTCTCCTTGTAAATCTTTGAACTTTAATAAGCATCTAACCTAAGCTCATCCAATTCCTCAAGTTGGACCAAACGCTTCTCAGAAGTCATTTTGATGTCGTAGTTGAGCATCTTTGTGGCCCACAATGCTTTGTATTCCAACTCAACCGGAAGGTGACAAGCTCTACCATAAAGGAGATTGAAAGGTGTGGTACCTATTGGGGTTTTGTATGCGATTCGGTAAGCCCATAACGCACCATCTAGCTTCATTGCCCAATCTTTCTTTGTCTTCCCAACCGTTTTTTTCCAAGATGGCTTTGATTTATCAGTTTGAGACCTCCACTAGGCCTGAGGTTTGAGGATGGTATGGAGTAGCGACCTTGTGCTTGACTCAATTCTTCTTGAGTAAACTCTCAAACACCTTGTTAATGAAATGAGACCCCCATCGCTTATGACCACTCGAGACACACCAAATCGAGGGAAAATGATGGACTTGAAGAGCTTGATCACTACCTTAGTGTCGTTGGTTGGCCTAGCGAGTGCTTCTACCCACTTGGAGACATACTCGACCACTATCAATATGTAGTATAGTGGTAAGTATTCCCGCCTGTCACGCGGGTGACCCGGGTTCGTTCCTCGGCAACGGCGCCAAAACTTGATAAGAGATTTGTCAAGTTTGATCTAAGTCTCAAACCTCTAAGCCTCAAGAATAAGGCTAGGAGTTGTAGTCTTAGGATATCGAATCCACAAAGAGCTAGTTAACTACACACTTAGTCTTAAGAAAGCCATAGTTAAGCTAAATTGATACAATATAGTGGTTTTTGAAGTTAAATGCATAAACAAAGACAAGGAAAATGGATTCAAAAGAAATGAGAGACAAAAAATGAAACAAGATAGATTTCAAGAATGAGAAATGCNTGATTGGATAGTCTAGATGTAATCAAGATGCAAGGGCTAAACATTAAGCAAACCATTCAAGGACAAAGCAAAGATCAATTATCACATTTCCATGTAACTAATCCATTCATTCATTAATCAATCACGCAAATCTTCTGATGGTAATCAAGCAAGAAATGATCATTAAACTCAAGCTAAAAGGTCCACAATTCA